>JABBWA010000075.1:0-225110 GCA_016628065.1 Suillus lakei | reverse complement strand
CAACCACCTACATATGCTACCGCCATCACTTCCACACGGAACAGCTGGTGGTGCTACCACTGGAACTGCAACTGACACATCTGCTGATCTCGATCCTTTGACTGCCGAGCAGCCAAAAGGACCCCGCCGCACAACACGCCGACATGTCCCATCAAAACATGAACAGGCACTCAACATCATCGGGTCATCAAACGCACGTATCCACGCTGCAGTGGGAGGTACAGAGGGTAAAGAAAATGATGAATCCACTTTCTTGCCTACGAAGCGCAAGGTCAAGCCCACCAATCAACAAGCCAGCAAGTAAGTTCAAAACTCACCAGTTGTCAAGTTAAGGCTCACAGCTCATAGAAAACAGAAGCGCAGTTAGCACCAATTTCGTCAGGTTTATCTGCTTGTATATATCTGTAGTGGTGAAGTTTTATTTTCGGACGACGGTCCACATACCCCTTCGATTTCACTCGATACTCATCATGGTGACTCGCTTCGTATCTCATCCAACACTCACCCTCGTTTGTCAATACAGTTATATACCACCCTAGTCTGTCTTTACATCATTCAAATACATATATCTGCTGAAGACTCGCTTGTGATTGTTTAGGTTGTAAATCAAAATACGGGCGATTGTCACGGTCATGCTAGACTTAGGAAACACCAGGTCTCGAAAATGTTCTGTCGTGTCACCGTTATCCAACTGTTCGACATTCAACAACCATACAAGCATCTACCACGACTGACACCATTGTAATGCACGAGCCTCGGTCCACGGCAGGCGAGATAGGAATGATATATACAACAACAGTGCCGAAGGAAGTGTCATAGAAAGTTCTGTCGTGATATAAGCACATGGAAACGAAACAAGAAGCGTGAATGGAAAGTGTCTATGGGGAAAATGGGAATTGGTGTCGACATGATAATGCATGTTGTTGGGTCTGAAATTTGAAAGCGGAGGTGAAAGGTAGTATATTCTGTTTGGCGTGAATTAGGGTGTTGATCTAGTACATCATCTGGCCTGTTCTGTACAGCAGAAGGGTAGGCATGCGCGGCGTCAGTTAAGTAAATGGTGAATAAGATAAGTTACTCACTGCAGTCGTTGCGTGCGTTATAGTGCTGCCGAAGTCCGGTTCAGTCCAGTTCTCTGCCAATTTTTCCGAACGCCAAACCAGACCACAGGTTCAGGTTCGGCTGTTTGGTCGAACTCTGGACCGAACGTCACTGAACGCGTTCGGGAGGTCCGGTTCACGTTCGAACCAGGTTCGACCACCAAACTAGGTTCGGTACCCAGCATAAACCCATACCCGTCCTGACGGGTACAGTTTTTTTTTTGGCGGGTACCACAAATAGCAATATAAATACGAATGGGCGTCAGCATATGCGAAAAAGTGTGAACATTAACATCAAAAACACATAAAAATACCTGTAAGTAATGTAGATACATGCACCCACCACAAATAAGACCAATATTGCCAAGAAGAAGTGGCGACCAACACGGACAAGCACAAACATATGAGGACAGTTGTGGACACAAGTGAAAAGAAGTGTAAATGGGCGCAGACAAGTGCAGATGAGTGAGGGCATGTGCTGACGTGCACAAATAGCAGGAACGAGCGCGGAGACAGTTGAAGACAAGTACCACAACATACTGACATGGCATGCGCTAATGTAAGCGCAGGGATACCCATGTACTGAGTGAAAATTACACATGCGGCAGCATGCACACACGAGCCAGGACAAGCACAGACAAATGAGTAACATATGAGAAACAATACTTAGACAACTCACCTAAATTGGCCACAAGATGTGAACATACGCAAATGTTCACAAATAAATCATGTTTGCAAACGACGGACACAGACAAGTACAAGCGAGACGCACACGATTGGACGTGTGCAAGTATGCAAAAAATGTGAGGAAGTGTGCGCAGACATGCACAAACAAACACGAGGTTCAAATGTTTAGTTATACTAATAGTTATAAATGACTGGAAAATCATACCTATATTTAACAAACGTGCAGGGGCAGGCGGGCAGGCTTGTACTGAAGGGTGCAAGCATACGAGAGAAACAAACGAAACGGCAAATATTGTAGGTGAGTTCAAACAGGTTCGGACGCGTCCGAACCGGTTCTGGGTAACTCCGAACCCCGAACCTGTTTGGAAGTTCGGTCCAGGGGCCATGCCGGACCTGTGACCGTCCGGTTCGGAAAAGTTCGGGTTCAAACCGAGGTTCAGAACTGGACTGCGGCAGCACTAGTGCGTTACACTCAAGTTCGAGCTGGTACTGATTCAAGTCGCAGAAAGTAAGTATCAATGTCAGTGATGACTCGTGTCATGTCCCCAGCTTTCGGAAGGTATTAGTGAAGGTGACAAGGAGAAGCCAGTGAGCAACGACATACCGTACATCCTGTTCCACGTGGATAGCTGAGGGGACCTAACTTTTTCAGGCGCAGGCACGTACAAAGGCACGAAGACACGGTGGGGAAGGCATCATCGAGTAGCCTGGAAGCTGGCTATATAGTATTTGGCAGCGGAGCAGGTGCCGCCTGTTCAAGACTGCCGGCAGTGCACAGCAAAATGCATTACAATTTATTTTAGCCGAGGAGGTCGAATGCATTACATAGTCTATCATTGGCAATGCATTATCAATGTCTTGTAACTATCATATGGTAATGCGTTATAACGACATGGTAGCCTGCCGCAGTCGAAGACACCGCCTATGACCGGTACCGATCATGGTATTATTCGTCCGCCTGAGGCAATTGTGCCTTCAATCACGTATTGGAATTTTGAAGCTGCGGATTGAGACCGACCGTCATACAGTGCTCATCCCCAGACGCGCTCGAAAACTAGTGTGAAGGCAGGTCTTGAAAGCATGGTGCCTTGTGTGTTGACATCCATCCTTCATAGACATCTCTGTAGACTGGTTAGATTTTTTTTTCTGTACAGACGCGACCGACCCGCACCATGTGCGTGGCTTGTGTTGACAGGTTCGATGGAAGTTGGAGCGGACCAGAGCAGAGAAATCAGTGTTTTTGGCATGTAGAATCTGAAAGAATGTACGTACGAACCGGCGATCGATGTGACTGTACAAGGACCCCCTCGCGCACCGCCCTGAAGCTAGTCTATACCGGCTTAATTACCTCTCTTATCGACGATCCTGCAAACCACGCCTCTTGAACACTTATTATGGACTCAGCATACTAGGTACTATATGATAAATTTTTAAATCCGGCAACAGAACCAACGCAAGATTGCGCAATCGCCCAGACTCCTTGGACCGGTAAGGAGACAAAGCCTTGGCTGCGTTTTTGTCGACCATTTTTTCTTCTTCGCTGATCTTGGGACTGAGATCGAGTGAGAAACACTCCGCACGCGTGAAGCCTGGTGGCTTACGTACGCCTACACATATGGTTCATTGCATCATAGACAACCTCTTCGCACACTACCGTCGTTGTCATCCCGCAATCCAGAAATGTGGTTCTGTTTTGTTTAGTGTCTTGTCAGAGTGTTTCTCGTCGTTGGCCACGACTTGTTTCCAAAGCTTCGGGGGTGGAATCCCAACATATAGTATATTGTGTAGAACATTTACAAAGAGCATAGTACATATAAAGAGGGTATCAGCCTTTAGACGAACTTCATCTGCGTCATAAAGTGCCTTTTACATAAATGAATCATAAGTAATGATATGAACGAAGGGAAGTACGCCCAGACGTAACCGAGCGAAAATAAAGATTGTCTCGAAAAAAAACAATAGACAGCGTTAAAGACAAAAACAAAACAAAAACGAAAGAACAGAAATAACCGATACGACGAGTCTTGACTTCTTGCAAAAAAAACAAACCAATTCAGCCCATACTCTTACCCCAGCATCCCCGAAGGACGTCTCTGCATCAATTCAGGATACATGCATCCCTCGGCCCACCTATTGGGTGGCCGGTTTACACGGTGTAGTCGTTCGCAGCGTCAGCTGGGCCGTAGAAGAGTCCCAAGGCTGGGTTTTGGCCAGGTGGGTGGGGTTGGTATTGGTAGAACGGACCTGGAGCGGGGTGCTGGGGCTGGTGGGGATATGGGTAGGGTTGGGGTTGGTGGGGATATGGGTGGGGCTGGGGCTGGTGGGGATACGGGTAGGCATGGGCATGCTGGGCATGCGGATAGGGATGGGCATGCTGGGCATGCGGATACGGAAGGGGCTGGTGGGGATACGGGTAGGCATGGGCCAGCTGCGGATGCGGATAGGGATGGAGCGGTTGGGGATATAAATTGGGATGGAGCACCTCGGGGTAGGGATAGGGTCCTTGGGGATAGATATGGGGCTGAAGTTGCTGGGGATTGAGTTGTGGCTGTGGCTGCTGGGGATTGAGTTGTGGCTGTGGCTGCTGGGGATTGAGTTGTGGCTGTGGCTGCTGGGGATTGAGTTGTAGCTGTGGCTGCTGGGGATTTGGCTGGGGCTGGGGCTGCTGGGGATTGGGCTGTGGCTGCTGGAGATTGGGCTGGGGCTGGGGCTCCTGTGGCTTGGGCTGTGGCTTGGGCTGTGGCCAGAACGACGTCGACGTCGAATTCCCGTTTGCTACTGCGGAGGGCGAACCCCGACCGCGTGGAAGAGGAATATATCCGTGTTTTTTCTTGCGGTGGCGCGTGAAAAGAGCAGGGTCATGGGTCTTGTAGTCACAGTCATGAGGACAATTGTAACGCTGCTCCCCAGTACTAAACAAATCGATATCATCAATCAGGTGGGATTAATGACGGCGATATGAGCACGTACTGCTTAGCCGAGTGGATATCGTAGCTTGTTTTCATGAATGTCGCAAAGACACACCCGTCCCAGCGGCAGGTGTAAACGCTGCGTGAGCGAATATCAATGTGAGCGGGATGTGTGGCATGTACGTGGGATGAACGCGTACCGTGGGCAATGTGTGGCTTTGTGCTTCTTAAAGTCGGCGTACTTGGTAAAAGTTTCGGTGCAGTTATCGGCACGAGTGCAGACGTAGGTCTACACATTCCAAGAGTCAGGCTTCAAGTAAGCGCATGAAGTATGTTGCGATTAGGCATACCTTCGTTTGAGACATGTTTAAAAGGGTTTATTTGAGTGGGGAGTGCTACTTGAGAATGCCTGGTTCAACTTGTTGTGATGATGATACTGGATATTTAGGGTGCATTATAAATGATTTCGAGTAGTGGACGCACCATTGTGCTTTGCGGTGGACGGACACAGGTGGCGTTCGCTTTGCGGGCGCTACTCGTGGATACGGGCCACCACAAAGCATGAACGCGTTGTCGAAGCTTCCAGCGGGTTCATGATCTGTTGCAGCATCGAGCGAACACTAGGATCGAGGTTTTAGCGGAGGTGGGTCGATGGAGGTCAACTCGACGTGCAGGATTGAGTAAAGACTGACACTGAGATTTGGAATAACGAATTGGTTTATTGACACCGATGAGCCTTTGTTGGCTGCCACTCGACCAAGTTGTGCAACGAAGACGATGAGAGGGTTGTGAGAGCCTTATCGAAAAGGATGGAATTGTGTTTGATAAGGTGATTGTTGATGTAGTTGTTACTCTGGTGCAAGTCAGACGATGGAGGGTCCCAGCTTATATGTTTGCTCGATGCCGAATTCATGCAAAATCCTCGATCAAGCAAACAAATAATTGTGACAAGTGCATAGTGAGAGATGAAGTAGTCCAAGTCATTTGGAGCCGAGTAATATTAATCACATGCTCTTTTGACGCGCGCTTCGAAGTTGGCCTGTGCTACTCGTTATGCGTTACAGCGAGCATGGCAATATTCTCGAAACCGCTTGTCCCTGAGCAACTGCTTCGACACCCATCACGACGACCGTTGTTTGTTCTGCTCGCAACTGTGCTCATTCTTCGGTCTAGACTGTTCAAGCCATTCACAGCCAAGTCAAGCTCAAGCACATCGAATGCCCTCGGTCTACCAACGCACAGTCAAAGCGAGCTTGCCTCGGACGCTGTTCACTTTCCGCTTGTGAATGGGAGTCCAGGACTTGGTCTTCCATTCGTGCACCAGCTCCGTTCGCTCCTGCGGATTGTGCTCCCTTCGCTTTACACCCGTGAAGCGCTGCTGCTCACTGCTCACTCTACTTTCCTCGTCCTTCGCACAGTCCTCAGCATTGCTGTCGCCCGCCTAGATGGTCGCATAGTAAGGGACTTGGTCAGTGCAGATGGCAAAGGGTTCTTGACAGGCCTCGGCCTATGGTTCGCACTCGCTGTCCCAAGCATATACACAAACTCTATGGTACGCCTCCTCCCTTCCTTTCCTTCCTCCCCGCTTATACTCTCCTCAGATCCGCCACCTCCAATCCACACTCTCCCTCAGGTTCAGAACCCGTTTGACTCGATACATCCACGACCTCTACCTCTCCTCTGCTCCCCACCTCCGCTACTACCGCGTTCCCCTCCATGGCATCGACCAGTACATCACAGCAGACGTTGACGCTTGGGCAGAGAGCGTCGCTGGTATATAGTACGTCCCTCCTCCCGCGTACATGAACAGAGCTGACTCTTTCCAGCGGCAATCTCATGAAACCTTCCCTCGACCTCCTCCTCTTCACCTCACAACTCTCAAGGTCTCTCGGCTTCAGAGGCACTGTACTGCTTTTCATCAATTATTATGTTACTGCCAAGGTCTGCCCTCTCGACTGACTATATGCGCTCTCTCCTACTACGCTAACATCCACCCAGATCCTCCGCGCCGTAACACCTGCCTTTGGTCGTCTTGCAGCTGTAGAAGCCCGTCTAGAAGGCGAGTATAGAGCCGGCGTTGGACGTGTCGGGAGAGAGAGCGAGGAGATCGCGTGAGTGCTCTTTCCATGGCTGTCATCTCATCTGACGCGAGCGCAGGTTCTACGACGGAGGCGCACGCGAACGAGACATCCTCACAAGAGCGTACTTGAGATTGATCAAACACGTGAATTCGATATACAAGGTGGGCTTTCTACTCCCACCACCGTTCTGCTCGTATCTATCGACCTCACTCATCATACTTTCTACCCATCCATCTCCTTCGATCTCATCCCAACCTCCAACCTCCTTCCGCAACCTCAACTAACACCTTTCATAGATTCGCATCGCATACGAATGGACAGAAGACTTTGTCATCAAGTACCTCTGGTCCGCGGCCGGGTACGGCTTGATAGCCGTGCCGCTGCTTATCACAAGGAAGCGCTCTCGTGTGGCGGGTGGTGAAGAGGGCAAGGGAGAGGGCAAGCGGGGACGAAAGCAGAGGAACAACGCAGATGGTATCGTTGCTGCTAGGACGGAAAGTGCGTGTTTCGTTTTGTGTTTTCGGTTTGGATTTGGTGCTGGGTGTGTTATGGATTCGGTGCTCTTCCGCCGTGGATGTCCTCATTCCGTTATGGGACTCGGTCTCCATCCTGTTACGGCCTACAATCCTCTTCCTCCTTTGGTTTCATACCCCCGATCAATCAAAGAGACTAACTAACAAACCCACACAGCATACATCTCCAACCGCCGTCTCCTCCTCTCCCTCGCAGACGCAGGTGGGAGACTCATGTACGCGTATAAAGATCTGCAGGAGGTTGCTGGGTTGACTGGGCGGTGAGTGCTTTATGGTTTCTGTATATGGCAATTGGTCTCATTCCAGTGTTTTGAATTGTCCGTGCTGTGTCGTTCTGGATCCCTTGACGTGTCTCTCTGCACTCGACTACTGGATCATGACTCTCGACGATTGAATTAACTCACTTGATGATGGATCACGACTCTCTTCACCACCGAATCACAACTCCTACCCCCCAAAAAAAGACTCTACACCCTCCTCTCAACTCTCCACAACCTCCCTCCACTTCCCCCTGCGCACCCAGGGGACGGGGATACATTCGCGCTGAAGGATGTGGATATATGCGTTCCAGGGGATCCCTTTGCCTCTGCCCAGCTCCAACCACAGCTCGACTCTAAACTCACTACCAACTCTGAACTCAAAGCGAGCGCATCTTCAAGCCCACAAGTCATCCAATCCTCGTCCTCAAGCCCACAATCCATCCCATCCTCATCCTCAGGACTCATCACAAACCCGAACCCAGAAACCCTCTCAGGCCCAAACACCACCACCCTCGTCCGCGCACTCACGCTCACGCTCCGCCCAGGCATGCACCTCATGATCACGGGATCTAATGGGGTCGGGAAGACGGCTGTTGCACGTGTTTTGGCGGGGCTTTGGGCGCCTGGGAGTTGTTCGACGCTTGTGCGTCCTGGGGGTGGCTCGGCGCTCAAGGGTTCTGGAAGTTCGACGTTCACTGACGGCACAGAAGGCGCACTCACGAGTCCTACAGACGGCGCACTCACGAGTCCTACAGACGGCGCACTCACGCGTCCCACAGACACCCCAGACGGCCGCCCAGGCGTATTCGTGATCCCCCAACGTCCATACCACCCCACCGGGTCCCTCCTATCCCAAGTCATATACCCACACCCCGTATCCGAGTTCACAGCGTCCTTTGCAGCGCTCGAAGAACTAGAAAGCTTGTTGGATGCTGCTCACCTTGGGTATTTGGTGGACAGGGAGGGAGGGTGGGATGCGGTTAAGGAGTGGAGGGATGTGTTGAGTGGGGGGGAGAAGCAGAGGGTGAGTTGTGTTGCTTTCTTTTTTGGTGTTGGGTTTTGTTTTGTTTTGAGGGGTGTGCTGATATGCTTTTGTTAATAGCTAGCGATGGCCCGCCTTTTTTACCACCGTCCCAAATTCGCGATTCTAGACGGTGAGTTCTCTTCCCCTCCTCCCTCCCTCTCATCCATCTGATCTGAAACGCGACAGAATGCACATCGGCTGTGAGCTCTGACGTCGAAGGCCAGATGTACGAGCACGCAAAAGCGTTGGGGATTACGTTGATTACTATCTCGTTGCGGTGCGTTCCACGTGCTTTCTCACTTATCAAACAATACTGAGTTCAAGCGTAGTCCGTCTCTGACAAAGTATCATACGCATATATTGACTCTTTCGGGGGATGGGACGGGGAGTTGGACGTTTAGCCAGATTGCTACGGCTCGGGTTCAGGAGGGAGATGGAGATAGGGACGGGTTGATGGAGGGGTGTGGTGAGAACGGACTGGCGACACCGCCTAGCGAGAGTGAACGAACAACAGCACGCACAGAAGATACAGGAGCTAAACACCTCGCGCGCGTCCGCGAGGAGATGCGTGTGCTAGAGGCACGGATTGAGGAGTCGTGTGGGTGGGAGAAGAGGGTGAGGGAGCTTGGGGAGGCGTTGAAGGCGAAGTAATATGCGGTCGCTATACTGGTCCTTTCTTGGGTTGGGGTTGTTTTGTGAGGGGGATGCGAGATATTGTATATGGACTCGAGGATGGGTGGGGCGATGGTAATATTGTGACCTGGTATAAGGCTGGGCTAGCATATATGTAGACGGTGTAGCAATATTTTAGGAGCTGCTTATACAGCGACTCCGATGATTTCAAGGTCAACGAATCTACTTAAACCCACGAGTTCATGTGCACACTTGTGGTGTTTGCTGATGGAATACCTTCGATTGATTCTCGACGGAAAGGTGAATATGCTTCGAAGGCCGTCACAACAGTTCACTCGCTTTAAATGCTCTCATTATTAGTTGGTTCGTAGTACTGTCGAAACGGTTGTTAAGAAAAAAATTGTGTATTATCTTCACGATGGAGCAGTTAAAGATCAGAAGCCCATGTTCCCATCGAAACACCAAACTACTTGACGTTCGTTTCTTGATCTCCCACCTCCCCTGATCTTGCAAATGGTGCGTGAGCGGGCTTCAGAAGCTGCCGCGGAAGATGCGCCATCAAGGTGAAAAACCTTGTTCCACTTGCTGAAGTGGAATAAGATTATTCGCCTTGATGGGCTTCCCATCCAAGAGTCGTTCGCCAGGGGGTCGCGTCATCGCTTGAAAGAAGGGTTCATAGTACGCTTGACGTCGTCACGATGAATTGTGGTGCCGCTCTAATACGGACCTGCGATATGACAGTCATGGTATGTAGTACAAATATGTGGCATGTATGACTTACCTGCGGTGGCGATGACCATGATGGAATCCTTGGTTTCATCTTGGATAAAAAAAAGTCCTACTTGTACCACCAGGTCGCTCCTAGCCTCGTCAATATACAACTTAATGTCCGCGTCCGGCTCGTCATTTTTCAGACTCCTGCTTGCAAACCTTTTCACATCCACGGGAAGGCAAGCAGTTACCAACCACAGATATTCACCACCCTCCATAGCGAAGGACTGAGACACTGCTGTAAGACTAACCACTGCAAAAGCCAGCGTGCCCCTCCAAGGGCTCACCGACTGGCTGCCCCATGGCAGCATCCCACAGTCGGACAGTGGAATCGGAAGAACCAGTCACGATGCGAGTGCAGTCCGGGGAGAACAAGAACAAGACTAAGTTAACCGAGTCAGTGTGCCCCTCCAAGGACTCACCGACTGGCTGTCCTGTCACAGCATCACACAGCCGCACAGTGGAATCGGAAGAACCAGTCACGATGCGAGTGCCATCCGGGGAGAACGAGACTGAGTTAACCCAACCAGTGTGCCCCCCCCCCCCCCCCCCCCCCCCCCCCCCAAGGGCTCACCGACTGGCTGCCCCGTCGCAGCATCCCATAGCCGGACAGTGGAATTGCGCGAGACAGTCACGATGCGAGTGCCATCTGGCGAGAACGAGACCGAGTTAACTGAATCAGTGTCCCCCCTGAGCACGACCAGAACAGCCGGCCAGTTCATATCACGTCCAGATGCCACATGAAGAGTATTTGGAAATCGTGCAGAAAATGTTCCAGCTAGTGCGGAGTTGGTAGGCGAGAATGGCAGTACTGATACATAAAGATATGGGGTGCTGTGTAAAATGATGCCACCAAAGACTTGATTGAATGAACCGCTGCACGTCCAGTGCAGTCGACGGAACATCTTCGACTAAAATGATGGTAGAAGATTGAGAAGGTGCAACGCGCAATGGCTTGTAAGACTCACAAAAGTTCTTGGTCTCCAAATAATCTGTGATAAAATGAGCACATTCAAGGGTCTGCTGTGAGATCTATCCAAGGATAGCTGGCTTCAATAAAAAACGAAAATCCTTGTCTTCCGTCATGAAGAGGTAAACTTGAGCCAATTTCTTGAGAAGCTCAAGTACTGCTTTATCGCGATCTGCTTGAGCGACAATGATCTACGTGAATGGTTTCTGAGCAATGGATAGGAATCAGAGTGAAGAGAAACATACTCTTGATGCACAGGACAATACGCCCAGTGCCATCTTGGCATATGTATGTATCTATCCAACGGGATTAGTTCGGTTCAGTTCGAGAGGAAGCGTCCATACATTCACGATTTTCCCGATAACAGCGTCGAATATCTTGAGGGGTCGCAGATATGTGTTCTGGAAATTGTCCGCAGTATCGAGACCCGCTGGTGTGTCTTGAGCGGTAGACGCTACATATTGCGCACGTCCCGAAAGTGACTTCATGCCCTTTGTACCTGCTTCGGCATCCTGAAGGGCCCCCTGAACATTTATAACCACCTGAAATTAAAGAAAATGTAAGGGTTAAGAAGTTTGAGCGCCTACCTCGATACACGAAGTCGATGAAGAACTTTCATGACTGACTATCAGGGGAGCTGGGTCAGGGGTGCGGGAATCCTTCAAGTGCTTTTGTACAATCTCAGCTTGATTCCAGGACACTTGTATCCTCGTCAACTCACCAAAATATTTATATCCCCCTTCTTACCCTTTCCCAGAATCCGACGCATTTCGCTATGGGCGAGGCCCTAGATGAAGGAAGCTCAGTCAGTAATCCATGAACAGATTATCCTGATGAGCTACGTACCAAGTTTCCACTAGTGTGGGTTTCGGGAGTCATATCATTGTCTTTACTCATCGTGAATAGCTTAAGGATCTGGGTCAGTCTGGGGCAAATTAGGGTGCAATAAGGTGCGATAAGCGGTTCGAGGAAAGGCCCTTCCCACGGCGTTTACAGCCTCGAGTTGCCACAAGGCAGTATCTGTTTGCTTCAAACGCTAAGCATTGGCGGCTAAGGGATTCCAGACATGTGACAAACACCATGACTGAGTAATCGAGGAGCGCCTAACTTCATTTTTTTCGTCTAGAGAAACACTCAATATGAATCTGATCATGCTGCGCATCGCGGATATTGAGTGTACTCACGTAAGTGTATATATCTCCCCTTAGCCAGACCCTTCAGAAGAGAAGAAGGAAGAATCTGGAAGATCGTATGCATTCGCCATTGCCGAATCCAGATTCGAGTTTTCAATCCTTCAACTTTGTGATAGTTTCTCGGGTGGAAGCCCCGATAGTGGCCCCAACCTGTGCAAAAGTGAGCCGAGGTGAGCTGCGAGGGCGGGTGGGCAACTCACAGCTAACGTGAGTATGAAAATTGTAATGTAGCCATTATGTAGGCTGCGAAGGAAAGGGAGTGGATGGTGGGGGAAAACCGAAGGCGGCAGAGCTTGCTGGCTAGTGTAGCCTGGCGCTGTGTGGTAGGCGGAAAAGAGAAGCCACATGCCGCACAGCCGCTGCACGAAGTCCTTATTCCAACCTACACTCATACCTCGCTTTTCCAAGCTCGTTCAGTGAGCCAACTCACCGCCGCGCGCGCCTCGACTATCTTCCTGGCAGAGGTGATCAAACTTGTGCTCCTTGATCAAAAACGCTCCTCAAGATTAAATATGAATATTATGTAATGTCACCTAAGACATCGAATCATCACAAAGTCGGATGGACAACAAATCAATAAGGCGTAGTTGTTGTACGTGTTGTTCTTTCTAATTGACCATTGACCTCCATTGACCTTTGGTGGCTTGGAGACACATGATATTGACAGAATTTTCTTCTTTCCCTTGAACATATCTCCCACCGCCAGGGTGCCTCGTCACGCTCGTCCTCCACTCCATTCGGAAAGAACGTGCACGAAACGACTACAGCACAACCATCGTTGTCCCCTTCATCAAGCTCGTCGCAAGGTGGCATACAGAACACAATCATTAACACGATTTAACTAGACCTAGTATGTATATTTCATCCCTCATTGAAAGGACGATAACTTCATCCTCATTGTTGCAGCAAACAGTCATCACTGACGCGACTTCCCTCATTCGCGAAACCACTGTCAGCGCTATTACGGATGTTATTATCGCAGAATCGCCTATGATAACCTGTACAATCCGCCCGCATACTTGACAACGACCCCCTTCATCACCTTGCCCACCTCCCACCCGCATCCACACGTGTATAATCATCGCCTGTCTGGGTTCTATAACATGAAACTTAAGGTTCGTGTTCCTGCTACTTAGCACGGCGCTCAAGGTCCCATTTGTGTACACGCATGTGACGGGTGTTTGGCGTTCATGGCAACTGCAGAACGTTATACCATTTAATGCTAGAGTTTGTCTCTTTCCCTTTCACTCGTCATTGCCATCTCACCCCTGGGAGTAGATCTGCAAGTGGAAAACGAGGTGCGTTTCACTCTGGATATTATTGGTTGCCACGATATATATCTTAGCTGGCGGACGGTCAGGAATTCATCACTGGATGGAATCCATCCATACAACATTCTGATACCCATTGTACTTGACACAATTTGTATGTATGCATTTCAATGTGGTATGGTCAAACTGTTTATAGTGGTGAGAAACACCACACTTTGAAAGACTACTGACTCAGAGCGCATAGCCGACATGCTAAATTGTCTTTTTGCTGAGGCATACAGCTCGTTCCTTGCGGATGGACTCCTTGACCTAGCCACCGAAGCGGACGTTCCATCGAACGACACCTCTTGGTGCGAACTAAGATCCTCGACGTGTTGATTCATTGACGGGCGCGTGACGACCCAATAACGTAGTCCTTTTAGGTTAGCTATGAGATTGGATACACGATAGTGCATTCTGCTTGTGATGATCCTTGTGCCGTGGGGGAACACGTATCCACCCATGCGCCCTCGGAGGCAAAATATATGGCTTTGAAGGAGGCGCCGGGGAAGGATGGCCCGCCTCATTGATATCGAGCTATTTGAGATAAAACGTCAGTGACCTTTCCACGTCGCTAATAAAAGCAACTGATTTTAAGAAGTGTATTTGTTGGTTCGCCCACTTGGGCATGGCTGGCAGCAAGAATATGGAGAGTAATGGGACGTGCTTGGCCAGACAGGCGCCGAAATAAATACAAGGTCAACGAATCTACTTAAACCCACCAGTTCATGTGCACACTTCTGGTGTTCGCTGATGTTGCTAAATGGAAAACCTTTGATTGATTCTCGACGTGGATCGTCGGAAAGGTGAATATGTACTTCGCATACTGTCACAACAGCTTACTCACTTTTCTCTCACTAGTTGATTCATAGTACTGTCGAAACGGTTGTTAGGAATGAAATTGTGTATTATCTTCTCGATGGCGCAGTTCCAGTCAAAAAAAGATCCGAAGCACATGTTCCCATCGACATTCCCGAGTCCTGAGCAAATACCAAATTACTTAGCATTCGTTGTTTGATTTCCCACCTCCCTCATCTTCTTGCAAATGGTGCGTAAACGGGCTTCAGAAGCTGCCACGGAGGATGCGCCATCAAGGCGTAAAATCTTGTTCCACTGTAATTTCCTATCCGAGAGGCGATTGCCGGGGGGTCGGTAACTCGGGTCATCGTTTGAAAGTTGGTCCATAGTACGCATGACGTCGCCACGATGAATGGTGGTGCCGCTCCAATACGGACCTGCGATATGACGGTCATGGTATGAGTACAGATATGTGGCATGTATGACTTACCTGCGGCGGCGATGGCCATGATGGAATCCTTGGTTTTATCTTGGAGAAAAAGAAGTCCTGCTTGCGACACCAGGTCGCTCCTAGCCTCCTCAATGTGCATCTTTATTTCTGCATCCAGCTCGTCATTTTTCAGACTCCTGCTTGCGGACCTTTTCACTTCCACGAGAAGGCAAGTAGTCGCCGCAGTTATTCGCCAGCCTCCATAGCGAAGCTTCTCTTCTGACTGAGGCATTGCTGTAAGACTGACCACTGCAAAATCCACCAGCACGCTCTCGGTATTGTTTTCCGGGACGGTCGATGCAAAAGAAATATCCCCTGCTTCCGAGTCAGGCTCAGGCTCATGGTCGCCTTCTCCTTCAACATTGTTACCAGGGACTTGGATGCCTCCTGCAACACCCTGCTCTTCCTGAGCTGTCCTTTCAGGCTCCTCTACCTCTTCTGGGTCATCACCATCATCTGCACCTTCGAGTTGGTCGTTATGCTTTACAATCCAAACCGGGAATTGAGGCGCCACAATCAAATTTGGCACGCCTGCCACAAGGTCAAAGAGTGTTTGACACCACAGGGGGTACCAGTAAAATTCCATGTTGCGGGAATTGAATGTGCGAGAGAACGCATACGACGTCTCCAAGCGAGTTTTGTGTGGCAGCAATTGATCAGGGGCCATCACAAATGAGTATGTGGCTGGTGCGGTGAATGTCGGTGACCAACATGCTAATATATATCGTGCGGACTTCAATTTCTTGCGGAGAATATTATTGAGAATTTCATTCTGACGGGATGCTATTGTACTGCATTTCCAGTGAACAATGGGCAAATTTGATCCTTGCTCGAGTTGGTTGCTCAACATTCTCATACGGATTCGGCCAGATCATGATGTGGCAATTTATCCCCAGAGAGAAAACAAAAAGATCAATTTGATCAATCTGTTGACTTGACGGACAAAAGAGGGCAATAATGAATGGGCGAACACAGCGTGGTGATTGTGGCCCACAGGACCACAGGTCATCGCGTGGTATTTATCCATTATAGAAGCACGTGCCTTGTCACATGACACCCTATATAAAAGGGCACTTTGGTTCAAAGTTGAAATCAAACATCATCACGGATCCCAAGGTAAGAGCATGTGGCATTTGCATCGGAACCGTCTGTATGCTAATCCTTCTTCACGTATCGTAGTTATGGTAAAATACTGTGGATATCTGGTGAGCGATAGCTGGTTGCACCAGCGAGCCCTTGATGTGGGCTATCCGCCCGCCGAGACAGCCGAAGACTCGCGTGAAATCATTAGGCTGGCCTCGAGGGATGTCATGGCAGCGACAGGCGTTCTCACCTACACCAGATTTCGTCGAGTGAGAACTCCCAAGGGCAAATATTTCTGGTGCATCGCCTTTGCTTGTGACGATCCTTGTGCTGCGGGGGAACGCTTAGCAACGCACGCGCCACCAGAGGCAAGATACAAGGCTTTGAAGGAGGCGCTGGGGAAGGATGGCCCGCCTCATTGGTATCGAGCTATTTGAAACAAAATGTCGGTGATCCTTTCCACGTCGTCAATGGAAGCAACTAATGTTTATTTCTCTTAGGGAAACCACACAAATCTCGTTGCATTGCCACATACAATATCGCCACATACCGGCCAAGCTCTCAAATTACAGGACGTGGTAGTACATTGCCGCATATGATTATTTTCTTCTTGTTATACGTGTGTATTCATATATTGGTCTGAGGATGTCGAAGATCCTCTATTAGCTCCTCCCTCTGGTCAGTTCCTACCATGCATCGATTATATCCTGTCGTATCGAGAATTATTGAGGAATCTTGCGAAAATATTGAGGCTGTCCGTCGGACTTCTGAGTTTGTACATTCGCTTCCGCCATACAGGGGGCTTACCCGCTTTTGGACGGTGGTATTTTCTTTTCAACGCCCCTCGCAACTAGAACGACGTAGATAGTATCGTTGCTGCTAGGACGGAAAGTACGTGTTTTGTTTTGTATTTCGGTTTGGCTTGGCTTGGATTGGATTTGGTGTGTTATGGATTCGGTGCTCTTCTGCTGTGGATATCCTCATTGCGTTATGGGACTCGGTCCTCATCCTGTTATGGCCTAACTAATCCTCTTCTTCCTCTTGTTTCATGTACCCATCAATCAAAGAAACTAACAAACCTACACAGTATACATCTCCAACCGCCGTCTCCTCCTCTCCCTCGCAGACGCACGTGGGAGACCCATGTACGCGTATAAAGACCTGCAGGAGGTTACTGGGTTGATTGGGCGGCGAGTGCTTAGGGTGTTTGCATATATCGATGGCTCTCATTCTAGTGTTTTGGATTGCTCGTGCTGTGTCGTTTTGATATCTTGGATCCCTTGACGTGTCTCATTTTGGTATCCTGCACTCGACTATTGCATCACCATTCACTTGAGGATTGAATCGACTCACTTAACAATGTATCACAACCCGACGAACCTACTCACCCCCACAAAGACTCTACACCATCCTTTCAACTCTCCACACCCTCCCCCAACCTCCCCCCACTTCCCCCTGCACACCCAGGGGATGGAGATACATTCGCGCTGAAGGATGTAGATATATGCGTTTCGGGGGATCCCTTCGCCTCTGCCCAACTCCATCCACAGCTCGACTCTTCTGAGTCTAAACTCACTGCTGACTCTAAACTCAAAGCGAGCCCACAACCCGTCCCATCCTCAAGCCCACAATCCAAGCCATTATCAGACAGAACCACGAACCCAAACACAAACTCAGAAACCCTCTCAGGCCCAAACACCACCACCCTCGTCCGCGCACTCATGCTCACGCTCCGGCCAGGCATGTACCTCGGGATCACGGGATCTAATTGGGTTGGGACGACGGCTGTTGCGCGTGTTTTGGCGGGACTCTGGGCGCCTGGGAGTCGTTCGACGCTCGTGGGTCGTGGGGGTGACTCGACGCTCGCCCTTGCGCGTCCCATAGACACCCCAGACGGCCGCCAAGGCGTATTCGTGATCCCCCAACGTCCATACCACCCCACCGGGTCCCTCCTATCGCAAGTCATATACCCCCGTATCCGAGTTCACAGCGCTCGAAGAACTAGAGAGCTTGTTGGATGCTGTTCATCTTAGGTATTTGTTGGATAGGGAGGGTGGGTGGGGTACGGTTAAGGAGTGGAGGGATGTGTTGAGTGGGGGGGGGGGGGAAGAAGCAGAGGGTGGGTTGTTTCTTTTTGGTGTTTGATTCTTGTTGTATTGAGGGGTGGAACGTGCTGACTGACCACTTGTAACAGCTAACAATGGCCCGCCTTTTCTACCATCGTCGCAAATTAGCGATTATAGACGGTGAATCCTGACAGGTTCGTTACTTTTCGTCTCATCTCATCTAAAAAGCGACAGAATGCACATCAGCTGTGAGCTCTGACGTCGAAGGCCAGATGTATGAGCACGCAAAGGCGTTGGGGATCACGTTGATTACCATCTCGTTGTGGTGCGTCAATGCTATATATGTCGGTCTACTACTTTGGAATGAGATATGCGAGCTCGAAGGTTCCTGTCACCTGAGGCGGCGTTGGGCACAGCAACGGCACGCTAACTGTATCACGTGGATCTAATAATAGTATAGTCACGGTAATAATAATAACGCACTGCGCGTACCTACTGCTCTCTAAAAGTCCCTCTTGAGGTATCCAGGAGATACTGAAGGAGGCGCTGATTCGCTGTATCCACCTCGCTTTACAGGTGCGAATTCCATCTATTATAATTTATCACCTATAATAAGAGTACTGATGTAGGAGTCACAGCCTGCACAGGTGTATTGATATTAATTGCTGAGTACTTCAAGCCAGCACTTCTGTCGCTCGTTAAAATTCAGTGCCCTTCTACCTTTACACGTTCCATCCACACCAAAAGAAACTCAACCATATTCCGCCGTCTTGCCCTCGCTTTCGCAGCCTTGTTCAGTGTTGTGTCTGCGCAGTTGACGATCACATCTCCTGGTACCAATGATTGGTGGGGTGAGTACCCAGAATTCCAGACCTCCAGACATCGCAATGCTGATGATTTAATACGTGCCCTTCTTGGCTTTCATCGTTCAATTCTGTAATTCTCTATTCGTAGTCGCGTCGTCGCTGAACACAATCTCGTGGACATGTAACACTTCTCCGTTCATGAACTTCTCCATTCTGTTCGTACGGTCCCGTTCGGTGCGCGCGAGGGCCCGTTCAACTAACACCACCTTTTTTGTAGTCTCACCAACTCGAACCCTGCGGTTCTCCCTGCGCATCTTGTTATCATTGCTATTGAAGAAAACTACGACTGTTCCACAACCATAACCCAGCAGCAATCCGCACAACCCGCTACCACCGGCTACACCATTCAGTTTGCCAACACTCTGAACTCCACTGACGTGTGTACATGTTTCTCAGGCTCATTGAAAGCCTGTGTTTAACTATGGTTCTTTCACACAGATCTACACTCAGAGCGAGCCTTTCGAGATCAAGGCTCTCGGTGCGCCTTATCCCACCGCCACTGGCAGCGCTGGCAGCATTTCTACCAGCACTTCTTCCGGTAGTGCTGGAACTGTACAATTTACCACCACTATCAGCGCTGGTAGCACTTCTACCGGGACTGCTTCCAGCAGTGCTAGAGCTACACAAGCCAGCAGCAGCAGCAGCACTGGTAGCGCTTCTACTGGGACTGCTTCCGGTAGTGCTGGAGCGGCACAAGCTACCCAGACTGGTGGTGCCCTCGCCGAATATGTTCCTGTGGGCATGAGCATGGTCGCCGCTCTTGCTCTTGGCTTGGTCGTCGCCTAATTTCATTTTCCGGACTTGGACTCCACTACAGATATCCCTTTGGGCTGGTTACCAGTCTAGGAGGTAAGTGCTTCGTGTATGGCGATGGGTCTCATTCTGGTGTTTTGGATTGCTCGTGTTGTTTTATTCGATATTCTGCACTCGTTGTTATCCAATAGATCGCTCTTTGAACTTTGACTCTCGACGACTGGATCACCACTCACTTGACGATGTATTGCATGTGAGCTCGCGAACCGCTGGCACAATTGAATGCGATTCCAATATGTGATTGTGTAAATAGTCCTGGCGCTAAGCGCTCGCATGGATTTCCTGAAGTCATTCTCTCATTTTGTCTTTGCTTTTGATATACAACCAACCTTTATTTCGGCTCACGTCTCTCTCCGTCTCCACAGTTTAACGGGGTCGTGGTCGCCATCTTGGTTCTCCACGCTGGAATGCTTGTGAGGAAGACTGGTATATACCATATAATGGTCCGTTAGAGGTCCGAACCACCCAAGAGCGTGTAAATAGTCCAGCAAGATACGTTGGGCTATGTATCACGCCTGCTTTAGCCAGGACGACGGACAAGTCTTGTTATGCTGAAGACTTCTGCGGTCGACAGGGTCATAGTCAAGAAGATTCAGCTTGGCCTTTCACATTGTTGACAGTGTTCATTCACCCGTGCGCTAGGACTGCGTGTGCCTGGGCCAGCTAGAACGTTGAACAATGAGTCAAGTTTTTGCGTTAGGGTTTGCGAGTGTAAGTCTACTTTATGCCTGCACATGTATGACGTGCTCGCACTATCTTTCTGACTGTCTCGGATCACTGAGGACTGGTCGCAAGTAAGCAGATTTATTAGATGGCAGCTTTTCATTCCCATCGCAGCAGCACTCAGTATGGAGTGCAATGTTCCTCAGATGGGTACCTTCCAGCAACATTACTCACTGGTAGTACTGCATTTTATGGAGAACTCGGTCTATGACATAGTTACTAGGAAATTGGGCTTATGTACATAAAAGTCTAGGTAGGTAACTTAACACAATCAGTATGGCGAAACAACAACAAAGATATATCCATGCAACTGATTAGGAATATATCCTTCGATAGCCAGTTGCATCTAGAAACGAGGCAGTAGGGGCACTCACATTCAACTCCGCTTGCACACTTGCCTTCTTCTGTCCATTGCTAACAGAACGCATTGACAAGCGTGTTTTGTCGCGATCAGCATCTAGTACACATTTATCATGGAGCTGGGTGAATAGATCAATCTCATTCCGTGATCGAAGCAGGTCAGGGAACGATGGGTTCTTCAACGTCACTGCGGGTTCTTTAAAATGAGTCAATGAATAACTTCATGAATAAATAGTTTTGTCAGAAATTACCTGCTTTCATCAAGTTCTGAGTTCAGTCTCGAGAGTCGAGGGCAGTCGGCACTACTCGAAGAGACCCTAGGTGAGTTGCGATCTCCAACAATACGCGCCAGTAGTAGTATTCAGTACTACTGGCGCGTATTGTGCTTCTTCTTACAACTCATCTCGTGTTTCTTGATGCCCTGGGCCTTGAATGTATTACCGCAATGAGAGCATGGTGTCTGTCCTATCAGCGCCCCTTCAGAATAATTATACTTCCCTCGAAAAGAACGAGTTGGAGCCATCGGATAATAGACAACAGAATGACACGTAGTATGAACTTATTTACAAGGCATGAAGTCTGACAACTCTCCCGCGCTATGGCGGTTCCACCAACACTCTGGCCCCGGCAATACTACCAGAGCTCACGCGCTCACGGTCTGTGCGCACAGGTTTCTCTGCCAATTTTTTTTCAGCCCTCGTGCCCACGAATGCTGCCATCTCTCTGCATCATGCCTATACCTCTTGACACCAATATTAATGTTGTTGCCACCGGTTGATTTCTTCGGAACAGCTTGTCAAGACCAGGCGGCACTTCCGTATCAAGATCCAACGCCAAATCGCCATCACGCTCGTAATCGACATTCCCTTCTTCGTTGTCTCTTCCCTTCAATTCTCGTTGTCTCTGCCCACCAGTCACCACTACCTAGCACCTTTGGATTCTTTCTTCAGTGATTTCCACTGGATCCTGGATTTTCTTTCGTCTTCTCATACCTTGCAGCTCCACCTCGTACATACTACCCTACTATGTATCAGTGCCTACATACATGTTCCTGTCATTGATAGTCATAAATTGAATATTTGCAGCAAACCAAAAGACACAAGAATTTAAGTTGGTTTACGATTAAAATTTCGTGGTACATAGTACCATAGAAGCTTAAGTCGGGGATGAGTCCGAGTCAATGTCAAGTATTGGAGTAGCTCGGTGATGGGCGTTGGTGTGATGTAGAAGGGCGCGAACGCGGGAGAACAGGACAGAACAGGTATGCGCGAGGATGGCGACCATCGACTTAAGAATGACCAGGAAATGGACTTACCGAACCGTGGTTGAACGTTGAAGTCCAAGTTATTTGGAGCCGAGTAATACCAATCACATGCGAGTTTGACGCGCGCTTCGAAGTTGGCCTGTGCTGCTCGTTATGCGTTACAGCGAGCATGGCAATATTCTCGAAACCGCTTGTCCCTGAGCAACTGCTTCGACACTCATCACGACGGCCGTTGTTTGTTCTATTCGCAGCTGTGCTCATTCTTCGGTCTAGACTGTTCAAGCCATTCACAGCCAAGTCAAGCTCAAGCACATCGAATGCCCTCGGTCTACCAACACACAGTCAAAGCGAGCTTGCCTTGGACACTGTTCACTTTCCGCTTGTGAATGGGAGTCCAGGGCTTGGTCTTCCGTTTGTGCACCAGCTGCGTTCGCTCCTGCGGATTGTGCTCCCTTCGCTTTACACCCGTGAAGCGCTGCTGCTCACTGCTCACTCTACTTTCCTCGTCCTTCGCACAGTCCTCAGCATAGCTGTCGCCCGCCTAGATGGTCGCATAGTAAGGGACTTGGTCAGTGCAGATGGCAAAGGGTTCTTGACAGGCCTTGGCCTATGGTTCGCACTCGCTGTCCCAAGCATATACACAAACTCTATGGTACGCCTCCTCCCTCCCTGCTTATAATCTCCTCATATCCGCCACCTCCAATCCACACTCTCCCTCAGGTTCAGAACCCGCTTGACTCGATACATCCACGACCTCTACCTCTCCTCCGCTCCCCACCTCCGCTACTACCGCGTTCCCCTCCATGGCATCGACCAGTACATCACAGCAGACGTCAACGCTTGGGCAGAGAGTGTCGCTGGTATCTAGTACGTCCTTCCTCCCCGCGTACATGAACAGAGCTGACTCTTTCCAGCGGCAATCTCATGAAACCCTCCCTCGACCTCCTCCTCTTCACCTCACAACTCTCAAGGTCTCTCGGCTTCAGAGGCACTGTACTGCTTTTCATCAATTATTATGTTACTGCCAAGGTCTGTCCTCGACTGGCTCTCCTTCTACGCTAACATCCACCCAGATCCTCGAGTATAGAGCCGGCGTTGGACGTGTCGGGAGAGAGAGCGAGGAGATCGCGTGAGTACTCTTCATTCCATGCCTGTCATCTCTGATCCTGACGCCAATGCAGGTTCTACGACGGAGGCGCACGCGAACGAGACATCCTCACCAGAGCGTACTTGAGGTTGATCAAACACGTGATTTCGATATACAAGGTGGGCTTTCTACTCCCATCACCGTTCTGCTCGTATCTATCGACACATCCCTCACTCATCATGCTTTCTACCAATCCATCTCCTTCCATCTCATCCCAACCCCCAACCTCCTTCCAAAACATCAACTGACACTCTTCATAGATCCGCATCGCATACGAATGGACAGAAGACTTTGTCATCAAATACCTCTGGTCCGCGGCCGGGTACAGGTTGATAGCCGTGCCGCTGCTTATCACAAGGAAGCGCTCTCGTGTGGCGGGTGGTGAAGAGGGCAAGGGAGAGGGCAAGCGGGGACGAAAGCAGAGGAGCAACGCAGATGGTATCGTTGCTGCTAGGACGGAAAGTACGTGTCTCGTTTTGTGTTTTCGGTCTGGATTCGGTGCTGGGTGTGTTATGGATTCGGTGCTCTTCTGCCGTGGATATCCTCATTCCGTTATGGGACTCAGTCTCCATCATGTTACGGCCCACAATCTCCTTCCTCCTTTGGTTTCATACCCCCTACCCATCAATCAAAGAAACTAACAAACGAACCCACACAGCATACATCTCCAACCGCCGTCTCCTCCTCTCCCTCGCAGACGCAGGTGGGAGACTCATGTACGCGTATAAAGATCTGCAGGAGGTTGCTGGGCTGACTGGGCGGTGAGTGCTTTATGGTTTCTGTATATGGCGATGGGTCTCATTCTAGTGTTTTGGAATTGTTCGTGCTGTGTCGTTCTGGATCCCTTGACGTGTCTCTGCACTCGACTACTGGATCATGACTCTCGACGATTGAATTAACTCACTTGACGATGGATCACGACTCTCTTCGCCACCGAACCACAACTCCTACCCCCCAAAAAAAAGACTCTACACCCTCCTCTCAACTCTCCACAACCTCCCTCCACTCCCCCCTGCGCACCCAGGGGACGGGGATACATTCGCACTGAAGGATGTGGATATATGCGTTCCAGGGGATCCCTTTGCCTCTGCCCAGCTCCAACCACAGCTCGACTCTAAACTCACTACCAACTCTGAACTCAAAGCGAGCGCATCTTCAAGCCCACAAGTCATCCAATCCTCGTCCTCAAGCCCACAATCCATCCCATCCTCATCCTCAGGACTCATCCCAAACCCGAACTCAGAAACCCTCTCAGGCCCAAACACCACCACCCTCGTCCGCGCACTCACGCTCACGCTCCGCCCAGGCATGCACCGCATGATCACGGGATCTAATGGGGTCGGGAAGACGGCTGTTGCGCGTGTTTTGGCGGGGCTTTGGGCGCCTGGGAGTTGTTCGACGCTCGTGCGTCCTGGGGGTGACTCGGCGCTCAAGGGCTCTGGAAGTTCGACGCTCACTGACGGTACAGAAGGCGCACTCACGAGTCCTACAGACGGCGCACTCACGCGTCCCACAGACACCCCAGACGGCCGCCCAGGCGTATTCGTGATCCCCCAACGTCCATACCACCCCACCGGGTCCCTCCTCTCCCAAGTCATATACCCACACCCCGTATCCGAGTTCACCGCGTCCTTTGCAGCGCTCGAAGAACTAGAAAGTTTGTTGGATGCTGCTCACCTTGGGTATTTGGTGGATAGGGAGGGAGGGTGGGATGCGGTTAAGGAGTGGAGGGATGTGTTGAGTGGGGGGGAGAAGCAGAAGGTGAGTTGTGTTGCTTTCTTTTTTGGTGTTGGGTTTTGTTTTGTTTTGAGGGGTGTGCTGATATGCTTTTGTTAATAGCTAGCGATGGCCCGCCTTTTTTACCACCGTCCCAAATTCGCGATTCTAGACGGTGAGTTCTCTTCCCCTCCTCCCTCCCCCTCATTCATCTGATCTGAAACGCGACAGAATGCACATCGGCCGTGAGCTCTGACGTCGAAGGCCAGATGTACGAGCACGCAAAAGCGTTGGGGATCACGTTGATTACTATCTCTTTGCGGTGCGTCCCACGTGCTTTCTCACTTATCAAACAATCCTGAGCTCAAGCGCAGTCCGTCTCTGACAAAGTATCACACGCATATATTGACTCTTTCGGGGGATGGAACGGGGAGTTGGACGTTTAGCCGGATTGCTACGGCTCGGGTTCAGGAGGGAGATGGAGGTAGGGACGGGTTGATGGAGGGGTGTGGTGAGAGTGGGCTGGCGACACCGCCTAGCGAGAGTGAACGAACAACAGCACGCACAGAAGATACAGGAGCTAAACACCTCGCGCGCGTCCGCGAAGAGATACGTGTGCTGGAGGCACGGATTGAGGAGTCGTGTGGGTGGGAGAAGAGGGTGAGGGAGCTTGGGGAGGCGTTGAAGGCGAAGTAATATGGGGTCGCTATACTGGTCCTTTCTTGGGTTGGGGTTTTTTTGTGAGGGGGTGTGCGAGATATTGTATATGGACTCGAGGATGGGTGAGACGATCGTATATATTGTGACCTGGTATAAGGGCTAGGCTAGCATATATGTAGACGGTGTACAGATATTTAAAGAGCTGCATATACAGCGATTACTTCAATTGACCGGAAACTAGATCGATGCATGATATCTCGACGACGATACTTCCGTTTTGTGTGACGGCGACATGGTCAGCGGACCTGAGTAGCTACTTAATTAATATTGTGGCTGATCTGCCTGTATGAGCTACTGCATTCTGCTGGCGGAAGAACAACCGACCTCGAGTGCGTTTAAGCTATGTCGGTCTACTATTGGAGAATCACAATATAAAGCTCGGCATCGATTGTTTAATTTTTCGCCCGCGACAGTAGTAGAACTTTCCAAATACACACAGCATTCTCTACGAAGACTGATAGTCAAGTCACGAGCACCATTGTCTGGAGCGCAGGCCGGCTCTTGAGGATAAGTTGCAGTCAGGGGTTCTGCAGCTTACGAACCGACGACTGTAAGATCCCCGAACTGCGCGGATCCTGACGTCAGTTGGTAGAGTCCTCGGCTTGACTTGGATGGCACATATGCTACCAGGGCTGCTATTTCCTGAGTTACTCACTGGACGGTCCCAGAAATATCGCGGTATACTGATGTGGCAAAGCTGCGGGTCTCATTGCGAATTT
The DNA here is from genome assembly GCA_016628065.1 of Suillus lakei. Lineage (NCBI taxonomy): Eukaryota > Fungi > Basidiomycota > Agaricomycetes > Boletales > Suillaceae > Suillus > Suillus lakei. The sequence goes on along the minus strand of JABBWA010000075.1, from coordinate 198,874 downwards.
TGGCTTTTACTGACATGTACATACGTTGGGCGACATTGATGAGGTGTCGCGAGGTGAGCATACAGGATCTACCATACTACTACATAGCAGGCGTAGTGTGGGAAATGGAACTAAAGAACAAGTCTCAGCGTCGTTGGAGAACCGCTATGACATTGATAACATTAAGCTTAAAGAACAAGTCTATGGACGAAATACAGTGAGAATGAGCCGGCGTGCAAATGCTGAGGTGTAAACTACGTGAGACGACAAGATTATATTGAAATAATGTATATATATAAGCTATAGTATAGAAACCGAAATGCCAAAGGCGAAAAAGGAAAACGATGTCGATGTTGAACGTCCAATCGTCAAGTAGCAGTAAGCATCTAGTCGGACTGTAAACACCTCAAGAATCAGAACTAGAACTGGACAGTGAGTCAAGCTCATCTCTGATTACTTGAACAACTCGCTCGGTCGATGGACGATTGCGAGGTTCAGTCGACCAACATTCCCCAATGAAGCGCCAATATTCGTCAGGGATTGCAGGATAACGAGATCGGTCAGGTTTTCCCCCCTTGAACATGCACCACATTACAGTTTTATCACAAACCAGGTAATAATAGGGAATTTTGCTGGTGAGGGCCTAGGGATAGATCTAACCATTTCATCGGTGATTGAAAGTTTCCTAGACGTACCTGTAGCATAATACCACCGAAGGAATAGATATCGCTGTGCTGAGTTGGCCGTACTGGTAATCCATCAGCTTGCTCTTCAACCCGCTCCGGAGCCAACCATCGAGGGTTTCCATGAACATTTGAAGTCCAGGAAGCCTGAGAGATACTTGTAATCTCAGAGTGAACCAGAGATAGACCGAAGTCGGCAAGACAAGCGGTGCCATCACCATAGATTAATATATTTGGCTGACAAGAACATCTAAACAAAGTCAAAACGGTTAAGAAAATTCTAACTTACCCCGGTTAAGTCGCCATGAATTACACTGTTGGCATGAACTACCAAGGAAACTTGTAAGTTCAAGTAAGGGCAATGCCATTGACACTTACGAAATTGCAGGCCAGCTGTGATATCACTAAGCTAGAATAGCTTCACTGTCAGTCCGTCATCCACTCGTAATACAAAAAGGCTTACAATCTGAAATCGTCTGATGACGGACATACTCGCATCCTCGTTCCTCAAATAGGTTGTCAAGTTTCCATTCTCTGCCCAGGGGCTGACTATCGCCTTTAAAGTGCCGAAACCATATGTGTAACCATACACAGGTAGAACATTTGCATGTTTAAGTTTTGCACACGTTCTGAGTTCGCGCCGTATCCTCTGAAAAATGGGAACCTCCAGCATAAATATGAAATGGAGACCTCATCGGAGCACTCACTTCGATCTTTTTCTCCATTCCTTCGCCGTTTTGATCAGAAGTGTACACTAGCAATGACTTCACTGCAACCTGCTGAATAGCCAACTTCACACGAGTGGGTAGAAACGACATTGAAAACAAACCTTAATTGGTCCCTGATCCATTTGATAGGTACATCTCCATATCTCCCCGAACCCGCCACGTTCAACGGCGTGATCTTCGATCTTGGTGACATAACGTGTCAGATCTTGAAGGGTCGTTTCAGGAGGAACTGATGAATGGGTCTGAAGGTGGCTGACTATAGTCGTGACAAATAGGTAGTAGGGATACCCACATTCAACTCCGCTTCCACATTCTCCTTCAGCTGCCCATTGCCAGCAGAATCCATAGGCAAGCATGTTTTGTCGTGATTAGCACCTAATACGCATTTATCGTGGAGCTGAGTGAATAGATCAATGTCCTTCCGCAATCGAAACAGGTCAGGGAGCTTACGACGATTTTTACGTCCCAGATGGTTGCGTGGCGAACATTTCGCATGAGCGCATCCAACACATCACTGTACTCTTGGATTTTATTATTCGTTTCCGAGACGATGTTCTTTCCGAGTCTCTTCCCTATGATGATGGTAGAAGATTGAGAGGGTGCAACACACAATGGCTTGTAAGACTTACAAAATTTCTTGGTCTCCGAATAATCTGTGATAAAACGGGCACATTCAAGGGTCTGCTGTAAGATCTGTCCAAGGATAGCTGGCTTCAATAAAAAGCGAAAATCCTTGTCTTCTGTCATGAAGAGGTAAACTTGAGCCAAATCCTTGAGAAGCTCAAGTACTGCTTTATCGCGATCTGCTTGAGCAAGAATGATCTGCGTGAATGGCTTCTGAGCAATAGATAGGAATCAGGGTGAAGAGAAACATACTTTTGAGGCACAGGTCAATATGCTCAGTATCATCTTGGCATATGGATGTAGAATTAGTTCGGTTCTGTTCAAAAGGAAGGGTCCATACATTCGCGATTTCCCCGATAATAGCATCGAACATCTTGAGGGCTAGGAGACACGTGTTCTGGAAATTGTCCGCAGTATCGAGACCCGCTGGTGCGTCTTGAGCGGTAGACGCTACATATTGCGCACGTCCCGAAAGTGACTTCATGTCCTTTGTACCTGCTTCGACATCCTGAAGGGCCTCCTGAACATTTACGATCACCCGAAATTAAAGAAAATATGGAAGTTAAAAAGTTTGAGCACCTACTTCGATACACGGAGTCGATGAATAACTTTCATGACTGACTATCGGGGGTGCTGGGTCGGGGGTGCGGGAATCCTTCAAGTGCTTTGTACAATCTCAGCTTGATTCCAGGACACTCGTATCCTCGTCAACTCACCAGAATCTTTTTAGCCGCCTTCTTAACCTTTCCCAGAATCCGACGCATTTTGCTACGGGCTCGGCCCTAGACGAAGGAAGCTCAGAGTCAGTATTCCATGAACAAGTGATCCTGATGAGCTACGTACCAAGCTTTCACTAGCGTGGGTTTCAGGAGTCATATCCTTCGATGGACCACCTCCGCTCATCAGGTCTAGATCAGTTTGAAGCAAATTTGGGTGCGATACAGTGTGTTACAAATGACTTTAGAGATGCTTACGCACGTCACCCAGCCAAACAAGGCACCAGGTTGCGTAAAATCCCTAACACCAGCAATAAATATTGGATGACCTCCTGTAGGCTTGAAATAATCGGATTAGAATAAATATTATTACTTTAGGAAGGTGTGCCGCGATGCCGCCCGCGATTTACGCTACACCGACAAACCAATATCATTTTGCACCCCCTCATAAACCTTACTTCATTTTAATCTATTGAGGGGGCCCCCCCCCCCCATATTACAGGCTTCAGCGCTGCAGCTGCAGCTTCAACTGTATAGTTTGGGCTCAGGCACCCTGCCGCAACACTAATGCATCACTGCCGCACCCGCACCAAATCAAGACATTCAACACTTAGTTTCGATAATTACTGTTCACATGCACAATATGATTGACTTACTTAGCAGTATTACTTGTCGAGCTCATCAATTATGCGCCTCACGGTCATGCCTTTGAGAGTCTGAATCCAGAGAACAAGTTGGGCGTGTTGCGGCACGGACGCGGTAGTGAGTGCGGCAGTGTCAATTGATGGTGAGTCTTCATATATACTGTGTATATTGCACGAGACATTGACATTCAGACTGTCCAGAGCACCCACCTCTCAACGGCCTTTCTCCCTTGACAGGAACACACCATATACGGCATGGGTGCGGCAGGGTGCATGTCTCATCATCCTTTACAGTGATACAGCGAGGGATGGACATCTTTCTTTGCAGACGGGAACATAATTTGCTCGCCTGAATGCCGTTGTTAGTGTGCAGTCCAAGCAATGAGGAAGATTTCGGTACGTCAATGTACTTAGTTTGATCATTGAATCATGCTCATTACATTCTATCTTCCAGAGTTCTATCTGTACAAACTCGATGAGCCAATGGATATATCCTTCTCTGGTTTCTGCAATCCACCAGCTGTTCACTGATACGGTATATGTGCGTTAACATACGGCAAGGCAAAGTTTCTTTCTCTGTGTATATGGGTGTGCGTGATGGGAACTCCACGTCACAGATTCCTTCGGTTTCCTGGCGAGCTTCACAAACATTAAAAATATATAAGTGCTCTCTTTCTCCACCTCTTTCGTCCCCCAGCAGTCTGCACTTGTCCGCTGTCGCATTAGGGTGCTACTCTCTTCCGAAACATGGTTCTCCCTTTATTAACTGCGGCACATCGCAGATCTATCACCACCGCCTTGATTACTGGTATGTCAAAGGCATACCGCGTCCCCTCACCTCGCCCTCAGCTTCCCATATAATTGTGTGTATTATTTGGTCCCGAGGACGACTACTCGTCTTCCAAAGACTTGTCCACAAAACAGTCAATATCCAAGGACACTACCTCTACGGGTGTTTTGGGTATCACATAGACGGACGAAACCCTACTTGTTTTAGCTTCCCCAGCAGAGAGTGAACCGTCATACTTCTTTGGCAATATCATTTCACATGACCCTTCCACTCCCAGCAGAGCCAATGCTACGTTGGTGATGCTGGCACGTAACAGTGATCTTGACGGCGTGATATCAAGTGTAGAATAGTTGGAGGCGAATTTCAATCACAAGTTCAAATATCCTTGGATGTTTTTGAACGACGAACCCTTCTCATACAGATTTAAAAGGCATACCGTGTTACAATTTAGCGCCGTTGACTCATCATGTATTTTTAGGCGTGTCAAAGCGTTGACTGGTGCAGATGTATCTTTTGGGCTGATCCCTAGCGAAAACTGGGCACAACCATCATGAATAGATGAAGAACAAGCTCGGGCGGGATGCAATATGCTAATAAAAGAAGGCGTGATTTATGACGGCAAGTCCATCATTGGTCAAACTGTCTTCAATATCTTACCATAGAAACCACGGGCAGTGTTTCGTGTGTATGTCCGTGCAAACCATTCAGGTAGCGCCTGATTTTTGGCAACCAGATACCGTCATATGTGTCGGTTTAACTCAGGGGTGGGTGCTCCGTGCCGCGGGTTTAGGAGGGATGTTTCGTTCGGCTGACTTCTCTGTGCAGTTCTTTTTCCACCATGGACTCTTAACGCCATACAAGTGGCACTGGAGAGGAGAGTCTGTCATTCAGCATACTAGATGAATCAAGTACCGAGCCATTCTGTAGGTCAGATTTTACTGTGACCTGAATGATAACCCTATTTTGTTCATGGAAGATCTTTATGGTGAGATATTTTCAGTGCTCAGTGCAATGGTTGAGTTGCTAAATCTGTATCCACGGCCAGGCTTCACCATTTCAATGCCGGGTAAATTGACATCCCCATTATGTCTTTTATCGTATGAATCGTGTTCTCAATGGAATGGGAACCAACTATAATCTCGCTGTGGTACGTAGTGAAAGGTACACACTGTGCATCACGCTCTCAGCTGTAGGTTGAGAGTAAACCCATTTTCCAAAATTCATTTCGGACCACCCCGAACACGCGTCACCAAACAACTCAAAATGTATTTTTTATCCAATGATGCTTGCAAGAGCCATTCACGATCTAAAAAAGTTATTGATGTCCGTCACTCAGTTTGGTCAAACTTCGAAATTGCTGATATGGATTTCTGGAGGGGCGAATTTCACACGGGATTGTTTGACTTTCTCGAGAACGCGTGTGGGTTTTACTATGAGGTAAGTTAAACATATTTTTCTGTTCGTATTGTCTGACCGTATACAGAGATGGGGAGATGCGCCTGTACATAGCATCGCTGCAGCCTTATTTGCGCGCAAGGATCAACTACATTTCCTCAAAAATATAGGTAAGCTTCGGTCATATCATTTCGTAGCGGATGACATTTATGCAATAGCATATGGCCTGCAGCACGGACTTCGACGACTCCGGCATAACGAACATCCCAGTTTCATATTAGTGCATGAGTTTCAAGGTGATATGGTGCCGCCTTAACAGTAGTGCCAGCCGCATGTGCCGCAGTGGCAATTTGACATGCCCCGCACTATTTAAGTCACGGTATGTTTATGTGCTACAACTACCTTGCTTCACCTTGAAGTTATAGAACCTCCCAGCCAGATCCTTGCACATATAATGCGTTTCTCCTTCCTCGCTGTCATTGCTGCTTTGACAGCATCTATGTCTGTTAATGCCACACCGGCCGCTGCCAAATGCCATCCTTTTGGCTCTAGTTGCACCTGGGATATTGACTGCTGTGATCTCCTCTGTGGAGAAGTTGTGAGTACTTGGAGTATTTTGCATTGAGATTCAACTCCATCTGACCCCACAATGCAATAGAACGGCCATCCCTCCTGTAGGTAAGACCTCAGATACCGACGAGCTAACATAACACGAGGGTGAGTCATGTCACGGGTTCTGCCTTCGTGTTGGTGATGTAGTTTATAGAGCAATTATTAGTTGCTGGTGGAGTTGATCAACGTGGTTGCAATTAGACACATTTTGCTGTCGCTTGAGCAATTGGGACTTTGTAAGTGTGATAGACGAAGAATGCTCCGCGCGGCCTGGCTTGACATCCTCAGCTATGATCTGTCCTCGATAGACATAGGCGTCGATTTGGAGTGTCTCGGTAGTATACTACTAACATTCAGACTGTCTAGAGCACCTGCCTCGCAACGGCCTGTCTCGCTTAAGCACCCTCTGGCAACCACATAATTGCATGAGGCACGGTGCTGCACGGATGCGGCAGGGTGCATGTCGCATCATACCTCTATGACACAGCCAGAAATCACCTTCATCGTTGGGCTTTCTTGTGTGCCTTCGCTGACAAGGACGGGCGGGGTGGACAGCAGCACTTATCGGTCCCAAAAAGTTGTGTAAGAGACGCTCTCCATTGTTACCTGTGAAGGATCATAGAATTTTCCGCATCTTGATGACCCTGGTTTCTAACGCCAACTTTACGGTTAGTTCCCGTATTACATGGGTCAGCGAATACATGTAGATTAACAAAATGGTGCCGCACGGACAGTCATAACACAGAAAGAAGATTGGCAACTGGAGTACTGAACCAATAAATGCAACACATGACATTGGCTCGTCTGGATGACACTGACAAGTTGAATCGAAACACATCGCATTCATGACTTGTTCGTTGTTCCTCCGCACCTCTGACATGCATCAATCAATGTCCCTTCATCCGTATGCACGCTCGCCGCCGGATTCACATTTTACAGAGTCTACGAACACTTGAGTGTTGTGCTCAGAGGATGGGCTTGGCACTCCATCTCATTAATTCAAGGTTTTCTTTGCTGAGAAACCACGTTGGATTTTGACATGCACAATTTACTCAGCGGCGAGTCGGCGCTAGGCCGAGCAATGCCCTGCAACGTCTGGGTCCCACAGTTTCAAGTGCTTACATACCTATCGCATACTTCCTTCATCCACGAGTCTAGTGCTTCTTCCACCTGCAAGACAAATGTCCGAGTTGTTCATATATCGTACGTAGTACTACGTACGGTACTGGCTCTATGGAGGACTACGTCTCGCAATACATTTTCCACATTCCCATTGGTGCCTCTTCATTGTAGTGAGGACTTCGCATGGCCACGATAGAACCAGGTCTTACCGTTGCTCTCGGCAATATTCATATTCCAGCTGTGATCAACACGTGTACCAACAACGTTAACGGTATCCATAGGCTTGCATGCAATAAGTTGCATCTCCGCCTCAGGATGCGTTCAACGTCTTATTTTTACATTTCTGGATTGTTTATCCGTCGGCTCTGGGGATCAGTTGGGTCATGCATAGATTCTCGCCGTGATGCCCTGCCATCCGCCAGGCGTAACCATTATGATTCTGCCAATCCGATCAGCAGACTGTCAAGGTCTACAACTATGCTCATGATATAAAAGCAAGTTGTCTTCTTACCGTGACTGCCCATACTCAGAGTTGTTATCCGAGATCAGATCCCTTATCACCTCGCACATATAATGCGTTTCTCGTTATTGTTTCTTTCACAGCCTCTATGTCTGTCAGTGCATGCAGCGGCAGTCTCGGGTCTTGCGACAAGCCCAAAGATCGATGCGATGGCTCATACTGTTATAGCGTGAGTATAGATCATTAGCTTGACTCAATTCCATGACTCACCCTTTGTAATACTCATAGGGAATCCGCGAACCTAGTAAAAAGTAGCTGGAAGTCAGAGTCACTGGGACGTTGGGATAGTAAGTCACATTCCTGCTTTCGCATTTATGATGTGGTTGATGGCACACTACGTAGTTCGTTGCTCAGTCGATCGATATGGTTTGTGGTTGGGCAATGTAGTATAAGCGGAGAAAGATGTATATGGTTTTGACAAGAAATGACCTATGGTCGGGATTTTGTGGATGGAATGACGTCGAAGAAAGTGACAGGTTGAAAGTGTGGTAGCTAAGTGATGTCGACCACCGAGGAAGTTGCATCTTCTGATTCTGAATCAACCACTGAGGAAGCCTCACCCCAAGCGCAATGGTAAGACATGTTCCACTTACATTCAGGATAAGTATGCGACATTAATCCATTGTCACGCTCGAGAGGCGTTATTCCATCGATGTCTGGCGAGCGGGATGCTTGTAGTGTCCACTGGTGTGTATACCTGACATGCTTGCCGGACCTAAAAATCGCCGTAACATCCCTGCCTATGGTTCCACCACGTAACAGACATTATTATTCCTACAAATCACGTCAGTTGACCACGATAGAGACACTCGGCCATCTTGCCCCCCATGAACAGAATATGACTGGCGCCTCGAGGTAGGAAATCCGAGAACCATCTTTAGATGACACACTCCAAACGGAAAGAGAAATGTTCACCGCATCTATATAACGTCTCCGTAAGCATAGCCTCAAAAGGAATCACAATCCGGAATATACTCACCAACACATCATCTGACAACACATCCATATTGGCATACGAGGTGTCGACACCAACATTTTCGTCTGTGCCGACTATCCTGCAGCTACTGTAATTGACCATGCGGGGTCTGCAGGGTCGCTTGCAACTAGAGTTACTCTTGGATGATGATGATAGGCTCGAACTAACCCACTCAATGCATCAGAGCCATACAGCACAATGTTTTAACGCTCAGACCAACCTGGGTCCTACATGCTGTTATCGCACGCGGTGGTTTGGACACTAGTGGGTGACGCCTTGATGCACTGGAGTATCAGTGTCAATGTGTTCTGCAAAATTGCAAATAGGTCATCGTGTGGTATTTGTCCATATAGAAGCACGTGCCTTGTCACATGATACCCTATATAAAACTTTGGGCACTTTCAAAGTTGAAATCAACATCATCACGGATCCAAGGTGAGAGCATGACGCGTTTGCATCGGAGCCGTCTGTATGCTAATCCTTCTTCACGTATCGTAGTGATGGTAAAATACTGTGGATATCTGGTGAGCGATAGCTGGTTGCACCAGCGAGCCCTTGATGTGGGCTATCCGCCCGCCAAGACAGCCGAAGACTCGCGTGAAATCATTAGGCTGGCCTCGAGGGATGTCATGGCAGCGACAGGCGTTCTCACCTACACCAGATTTCGTCTAGTGAAAACTCCCAAGGGCAAATATTTCTGGTGCATCGCCTTTGCTTGTGACGATCCTTGTGCTGCGGGGGAACGCTTAGCAACGCACGCGCCACCAGAGGCAAGATACAAGGCTTTGAAGGAGGCGCTGGGGAAGGACGGCCCGCCTCATTGGTATCGAGCTATTTGAAACACAATGTCGGTGATCCTTTCCACGTCGTCAATGGAAGCAACTAATGTTTATTTCTCTTAGGGAAACCACACAAATCTCGTTGCATTGCCACATACAATATCGCCACATACCGGCCAAGCTCTCAAATTGCAGGACGTGGTGGTACATTGCCGCATATGATTATTTTCTTGTTATACGTGTGTATTCATATATTGATTTGAGGAAGGGTCAGGATGTCGAAGATCTTCTATCAGCTCCCCCCTCTGGTCGATTCCTACCATGCGTCCATTATATCCTGTAGTATGGAGGAATTTATTGAGGAGTCTTGCGAATTGAGGCTGTTCGTCGGACTTCTGAGTTTGTACATTCGCTTCCGCCATACAGGGGACTCAAGTACTAGTGTCGTGTACTATCGTTGTTTTTCTCCGGGAGAATGCAAAGCGCCGTCACGCCTGCCTTTGGTCGTTTAGCAGCTGTAGAAGCCCGTCTGGATGGCGAGTATAGATCTGGTGCTGGAGAGAGTGAGGAGGTCGCGTGAGTGCTCTTCATTCCATAGCTGTCATATCTGATCCTGATGCCAACGCAGGTTCAACGACGGAGGCGCACGCGAGCGAGATATCCTCACAAGAGCGTATTTGAGGTTGATCAAACAGGTGATTTCAATATACAAGGTGGGCTTTCTATCACCATCACCGTTCTGCTCGTATCTATTGACACAATCATCACCGGTTCAGTACTCTTCTGCTGTGGATATCTTCATCACGTTATGGGACTCAGTCCTCATTCTGTTATGACCTACAATCCTCTTCTTCCTTTGGTTTCATACCCTCTATCCATCAAAGAAACTAACAAACCCACACAGCATACATCTCCGACCGCCACCGCCGCCTCGCGGACGCAGGTGGGATACTCATGTACGTGTATAAAGATCTGTAAGAGGTTGCTGGGTCGACTGAGCGGTGAGTGCTTTGTGTGTTTTGCGTATATCGATGGGTCTCATTTTAGTATTTTGGATTGCTCGTGCTGTGTCGTTTTGATATCTTGGATCCCTCGACGTGTCTCATTCTGGTATTCTGCACTCGACTACTGGATCACCATTCACTTGACGACTGAATCGACTCACTTGACAATGGATCACAACTCGACGAACCTACCCATCCCCACAAAGACTCTACACCCTCCTCTCAACTCTACACAACCTCCCCCCACTCCCCCCTGCGCACCCATTGTACGGAGATACACTCACGCTGAAGGGTGTGGATATATGCGTTCCAGGGGATCCTTCGCCTCTGCCCAACTCCATCCCCAGTTCGACTCTTCTGAATCTAAACTCACTGCTAACTCTGAACTCAGAGCGAGCACGCAAGCCATCCCATCCTCACCCTCAGAATCTAACCCAAACTCAGACTCAGAACCTATCCCATCTTTATCCTCAGGACTTATCCCGAACCCAAACTCAGAAACCCTGTCAAGCCCAAACACCACCACCCTCGTTCGCGCACGCATGCTCACTCTCCACCCAGGCATGCACCTCATGATCACGGGATCTAACGAGGTCGGGAAGACGCGTGTTGCGCGTGTTTTGGCGGGGCTTTGGGCACCTGGAAGTTGTTCGACGCTCGTACGTCCTGGGGGTGGCTCGACGCTCGGGGGTCCTGGAAGTCCAACGCCCGCACTTACGCGTCCTACAGACAGCGCACTCACACGTCCTACAGACACCCCAGAAGGCTGCCCAGGCATATTCGTGATACCCCAACGTCCGTACCACCCCACCGGGTCCCTCCTATTCCAAGTCATATACCCGCACCCCGTATCCGAGTTCACCGCGTACTTTGCAACCCTCGAAGAACTAGAAAGCCTGTTGGATGCTGCTCATCTTGGATATTTTGATGCGGTTAAGGAGTGGAGGAATGTGTTGAATGAGGGGGAGAAGCAGAGGGTGAGTTTTGGGTTGCTTTCTTTCGTTCTTGGCTCTTGTTTTGTTTGAGGGGTGTGCTGATATACTTGTTAATAGCTAGCAATGGCCCGCCTTTTCTACCATCATCCCAAATTCGCGATTCTAGACAGTGAGTCTCTTCCCCTCCCCCCCCTCTTATTCATCTGATCTGAAACACGACAGAATGCACATCGGCTGTGAGCTCTGACGTCGAAGGCCAGATGTACGAGCATGCAAAGGCGTTGGGGATCACGTTGATTATCATCTCGTTGCGGTGCGTTTTTTATGCTTTCTCTCTTATAATCAAATACTGAGTTCAAGCGCCGAAAACAGTCCGTCTCTGACAAGGTATCACACGCATATATCGACTCTTACGGATGATGGAACGGGGAGTTGGACGTTTAACCGGATTGCTACGCCTCGGGCTCATGAGGTAGACGGGAGTGGGTGTGGTGAGGGCGGACTGGTGACACCGCCTAGCGAGAGCGCGGGGGGGCGAACGAACAATGATATGTACAGAAGACACAGGAACCAAACACCTCGCGCGCGTCCGTGAAGAGATACGTGTACTAGATGCACGGATTGAGGAGTCATGTGGGTGGGAGAAGAGGGTGAGGGAGCTTGGGGGGCGTTGAAGGCAAAGTAAGTGCTTGGGTTGGAGGTCTTTTGTGAGAGGGATGCGAGATATTGTATATGGACTCGAAGACGGGTGAGACGATAGTCTTCTGACGCGGCATAGCTACTATAGGCAAGCATATATGTAGACGCTGTAGAGATGTTTTAAGAGCTGCATATGCAGTGATTACTTCAATTACCCAACTAGATCGATGCATGATATCCCGATGTCAATACTTTTGTTTTGTGACGACGCCATGGTCCAGCGGACCTGAGTAACTACTTAATTGTGGTTGATCCACCTGTGTGAGTTACTGGCGGAGGAATAACGGATCTCAAGTACGTCCAAGCTATGTCCGTCTACTACTTGGGAGTGAGATATGCGAGCTCATCGTGTCGCACAGCGAGCTCGAAGGTTCCCGTCACTGAGGCGGCGTTGGGCACAGCAACGGCACAGCAACTGTATCACGTGGATCTAATAATAGTATAGTAATAATAATCACGCACCGACCGTGCGTACCTACTGCTCTATAAAAGTCCCTCTTCAAGTATCCAGGAGATATTGAAGGAGGCACTGATTCGCTGTATTCACCTCACCTATAATAAGAGTACTGATGTAGGAGTCACGGTCTGTACGGGTGTATTAATATTGCTGAGTATTTCAAGCCAGCACTACCCGGTACCGTCGCTCGTTAAAATTCAGTGTCCTTCTGTCTTTACACGTTCCATCCACACCAAAAAATTCGACCATGTTCCGCCGTCTTGCCCTCCCTTTCGCAGCCTTGCTCAGTGTTGTGTCTGCGCAGTTGATGATCTCGTCTCCTGGTACCAATGACTGGTGGGGTGAGTACCCACAATCCCAGACCTCCAGACATCGCAATGCTGATGATTTAATTCGTATCCTTCTTGGCTTTCGTCGTTCAATTCTGTAATTCTCTATTCGTAGTCGCGTCGTCACTGAACATAATCACGTGGACATGTTCCACTTCTCCTTACTTGAGCTTCACCATTCTGTACGTACGGTCTCGTTTGGTGCGCGTGAGAGCCCGTTCAACTGACACCTTTTTTTGTAGTCTCGCCAACTCGAACCCCTTGGTTCTCGTTGCGCCTTTTGCTTTAATTGCCGTTCAAGAAAACAACGATTGTTCAGAAGGCATCACCCAGCAGCAATCCGCGCAACCTGCTGGCACCGGCTACACCATTCAGTTTGCCAGCACTCTGAATTCCTCTGACGTGTGTACACATTTCTCAGGTTCAGTGAAAACCTGTGTTTAACCATGGTTCTTTCACACAGATCTACGCTCAGAGCGAGCCTTTCGAGATCAAGGCTCTCGGTGCGCCTTATGATACCATCACTGGCAGCGCTGGCAGCACTTCTACCGGGACTGTTTCCGGTAGTGCTGGAACTGTACAATACACCACCACTAGCAGTGCTGGCAACACTTCTACCGGGACTACTTCCGGTAGTGCTGGACCGGCACAAGCCACCCAGACTGGTGGTGCCCTCGCCGAATATGTTCCTGTGGGCATGAGCATGGTCGCTGCTCTTGTTCTTGGCTTAGTCGTCGTCCAATTTCATTTTCTGGACTTGGAATACATATATCCCTTTGGGCTGGTCACCAGTCTAGGAGGTAAGTGCTTTGTGTTTTCTGTGTATGGTGATGGGTTTTATTTTAGTGTTTTGGATTTTTCGTGTTATTTTATTCGGTATTCTGCACTCGTTGTTATCCAATGGATCGCTCTTCGGACTTGACTCTCTCGACGACTGGATCACCACTCACTTGACGATGGATTACATGTGAGCTCGCGAACCGTTGGCACAATTGAATGCGATTCCAATATGTGATTGTGTAAAAAGTCTTGGCGCTAAGCGCTTGTGTGCCATTTCCTGAACTCATTGTCTCATTTTGCCTTTGTTCTCGATCTGTTTAGACCTACCGATACACATTTACATACGAAATATCACTCGATTTGATCCAAAAACACATTGATATACATTTAATGCAGACAAATAAGAATTATCTATAGGTATCGCTATCATTAGGTGAGTAGGGTATCGCTGCTCGCTGCGCTTCGTCCACCATCCCGCCCATCCTGCCATGCACCCTCTAGTCATCGTGGTTGTCGTCTACTTGAGCCAGTCCTGAGGAAGCCAGCAATAGGACACGTGGTCAGGTACATACAAGGCTGTAGTGAAGTTTGAACAGCGCTCACCTCCATCGCCACCTTCTTCTGTGATGCCATCTTGCATTGACAGCACAAGAAACACGTCCAGGTCAAGGCTGTCAGGAATGGGCGCACTAGCTTGCGCAATGGATGCGACAGGATTGAGCTCGTGTGATGAGAAGAGTGGTTGTCTAGATAAGCAGTTGAAAAATATTAATGAATTTGTAGAACGCACCCGCAGTACTCTCCACATATCCAAGCTGCTGCCCACATCACCTCAGAACAGCTACCTCGCTCACCAGCATGCAGCATGAATGTATCATTAGACAGTACTTTCACCATCAACTCCATGTGACTTCCCGAGTAGACCAATTTTTCGCCATTCAACATGAACCACCGTTTGCACCAATTATGTCTATAGTTTGTGTTTGTGTGGGTGAGGAAGGAACTACAGGGCGATTATGTGAGGAGGTCGAGTAAGTCCGCTGCGCACTCAGCAAGGCATCTTCTGAGTCCGAGGAGGTTATATTTTGATTAAGAAAAAGCAAGAAAGATCCGTACCGACTTGATGATTTTGATGAGCATCCAGTTGTTAGACGATGTGGTTGGGAGATGGAAGAGCTGTGGGGCAAACGGAAGGCAGTCTTGGGGGCCCCGCCGGGCGAGCTCGCACAAGACACTTACAATTGCGCAGACCACACAGCGGTGCACTCGAACATGACGAGCATGAACAGCGTGAACAAACGGGTACTCAAGCAGGCACCAGATGGCAAAGGAGCCGTCACATGTTCAGCAAAAAGTTCGAAGGAAAGTAGAAATCTCAGGCTCGTGGTTGTCGAGTTGTGCTAAAAACACAAGGGAGTGGTTGTATCGAGCGGGGGTCGCGGCGGGGATGAATGACATGATGGGCGGAGGAGAAGACGCAGGTGGTTCAACTGCACCAACTCGGATATTATAAAGGTCAACATATGTGCAAATGCAGAAGTTATGCACCTACAATATGCACATGCACAATATTGCAATTGCATCATGCATGCATATGCAAAGTTTGTCAAAAGTTCGTTGCAAAGTACGCAAACAAAGTTTGACATACTTACATTTTTGACCTTTGCAAAAGTTCTTGCATTTTGCACAAAATCAGAGTTTTGCCGTCTCGAATTTCTTAGATTTCTATCTATCTCAATTTGTGCTTAGACGTCTATTGCTACCTATCTACCTCATTCTTGTCGATTTTCACTGGGGTTAAGCACTCGCGTGCCATTTGATTTCCTGAACTCATTGTCTCATTTTGTCTTTATTTTTCATATGGAAATCAACCTTTATTCTCACGTCTCTCGTTTAGCGCGACCATACAAAGGAGCAGCCTCCCGTTCATCCTTTTACCCCGGCTCGGTTTTACTACAGGCCAAAGAACGGGGTTGTGGTCGCTATCTTGGTTCTCCACGCTGGAATGCTTGTGAGGAAGACTGGTATATACCCTATAATGGTCCGTTAGAAGTCCGAACCACCCAAGAGCGTGTCAATAGTCCAGCAAGATACGTTGGCATTAGCCAGGACGATGGACAAGTCTTGTCATGCTGAAGACTTCTGCGGTCGACAGCGTCATAGTCAAGAAGATTCAACTTGGCCCTTCACATTGTTGACGGTGTTCATTCACGCATGTCAGCTTTTCCACTCCAGTTTGGCCTCTATCGACACGGACGCCTTGACCGCTACAGTTAAAATCTATCTGTATGTACTTGCTGTACTTGACTCATCCTCCCCACCAAGCGACATCGAGATTGACCTAAATGTGATTGCCGAAGCCCGACGTCGGGCGTTTCTTGGATAATAATATATGGGCAAACAGCGATGTTGCATGTTCTCGGACCTCACATTTCTTGAAGTAGAGACAAAGTGCTCCTACATCATCCCCCACGCCAGAATTTCTAGGTATACCACGTTTTGAGAAATTCTCGTGGATCATTTGCATTTAAACCAGTGCTCCCGCAAATCTGGGATGCGGCTTTCAGAATCTAAAAATGTTGTTGTAAAGCTTAGGACTTCAGTACGCCTGTTCGTAGTAGGTCGCCGATTGTGCTGTTGTTGAACTTGCAAACGGGCGTGCTGAGCTCAACTCAGAATCATTCCAGGGTGATACTGTCCAGACAGGAACTTCTCGATACATTCACCGTGACGTGCGCTAGGACTGCGTGTGCCTGGGCCAGCTAGAACGTTGAACAATGAGTCAAGCTTTTGCGTTAGGGTTTGCCAGTGTAAGTCTACTTTATGCCTGCACACGTATGATGTGCTCGCACTATCTTTCTGATTGTCTCGGATCACTGAGGACTGGTCGCGAGTAAGCAGATTTATTAGATGGCAGCTTTTCATTCCCTTCGCAGCAGCACTCAGTGTACAGTGCAATGTTCCTTAGATGGGTGCTGCCTTCCTAGCAACACTACTCACTGAGTCACTGGTAGTACTGCATTTTATGGAGAACTCGGTCTATGACACAGTTACTAGGAAATTGCGCTTATGTACATAAAAGTCTAGGTAGGTAACTTAACACAATCAGTATGGCGAAACAACAACAAAGATATATCCATGCAACTGATTAGGAATGTATCTTTCGATAGCCAGCTGCATCTAGAAACGAGGCAGTAGGGGCACTCACATTCAACTCCGCTTGCACACTTGCCTTCTTCTGCTGCCCATTGCTAACAGAACGCATTGACAAGTGTGTTTTGTCGCGATCAGCATCTAGCACACATTTATCATGGAGCTGGGTGAATAGATCAATCTCATTCCGTGATCGAAGCAGGTCAGGGAACGATGGGTTCTTCAACGTCACTGAGGGTTCTTTAAAATGAGTCAACGAATAACTTCATGAATGAATAGTTTTGTCAGAAATTGCCTGCTTTCATCAAGTTCTGAGTTCAGTCTTGAGAGTCGAGGGCAGTCGGCACTACTCGAAGTGAGCCTAGGTGAGTTGCGACCTCCAACAACACGCGCCAGTAGTAGTATTCAGTACTACTGGCATGTATCGTGCTTCTAGGGACTTCTTACAACTCATCTCGTGTTTCTTGATGCCCTGCACCTTGAAATACTATCAGAGGTCCAATGCGCGCACAGGTTCCTCTGCCAATTTTTTTTCAACCCTCGTGCCCACGAATGCTGCCATCTCTCTGCATCGTGCCTATAGCTCTTGACACCGATGTTGTTGCCGCCGGTTGATTTTTTCGGATCGCCATCACGCCCGTATATAGTCGACATTCCCTTCTTCGTTGTCTCTTCCCTTCAATTCTCGTTGTCTCTGCCCACCAGTCACCACTACCTGGCACCTTTGGATTCTTTCTTCAGTGATTTCCACTGTATCCTGTATTTTCTTTCGTCCTCTCATACCTTGCAATGCCACCTCGTACATACTAGGGCCACCCTACTATGTATCAGTGCCTACATACATGTTCCTGTCATTGATAGTCATAAATTGAATATTTGCAGCAAACCAAAAGACACGAGAATTTAAGTTGGTTTACGATTAGAATTTCGTGGTACATAGTATTGTGGAAGTTGAAGCTTAAGTCGGGGATGTCCGAGTCAATGTCAAGTGTTGGAGTAGCTCGGCGATGGGTGTTGGTGTGATGTAGAAGGGCGCGAACGCGGCAGAACAGGACAGAACAGGTATGCGCGAGGGTGGCGACCATCGACTTAAGAATGACCAGGAAATGGGCTTACCGACCGAGCGGTGGTTGAGGCCATGAGGTCTTTGCCACTGATGTAATTGATGGGACTTGCCTTTCTCACGCCGAGCCGATCTACTTCAGAATGCTAACAGGGCATCATATACTCTTGACATTGACAACGACATTTTAGAATCGAATCAGACGGGGTCCAACAAAGTTCGACATGACTCAACTTCGGCAATCGGCGTGTACCGCCTTGGATGGGCGACGGCGATCATGTTCACGTACATTCAGTTGACATTTACAACGTCATTTTAGAATGATTGAGCAGCCCTTTAAGCCAGCACTTCCGTCGCTCGCTAAAATTCAGTGTCCCTGTCTTTACACGTTCCACCCACATCAAAAAAACTCGACCATGTTCTGCCGTCTTGCCCTCGCTTTCGCAGCCTTGCTCAGTGTTGTGTCTGCGCAGTTGACGATCACATCTCCTGGTACTAATGACTGGTGGGGTGAGTGGGGCCAGAATCCCAGACCTTCAGACATCGCAGTGCTGATGCATTTAATGTGTGTCCTTGGCTTTCGTCGATCAATTCTGTAATTCTCTATTCGCAGTCGCGTCGTCGCTGAACACAATCTTGTGGACATGTTCCACTTCTCCGTTCTCAAACTTCACCATTCTGTACGTACGGTCTCGTTCTGTGCGCGTAAGAGCTCGTTCAACTGACACCTTTTTTTGTAGTCTCGCCAACTCGAACACCGCGGTTCTTGCTACGCCTCTTGCTATCATTGCCGTTGAAGAAAACTACAACTGTGCCACAACCATCACCCAGCAGCAATCCGCGCAACCTGCTGCCACCGGCTACACCATTCAGTTTGCCAACACTCTGAACACCGCTGACGTGTGTACACGTTTCTCAGGCTCATTGAAAGCCCGCGTTTAACTATGGTTCTTTCACACAGATCTACATTCAGAGCGAGCCTTTCGAGATCAAGGCTCTCGGTGCGCCTTATCCTACCGCTACTGGCAGCGCTGGCAGCACTTCTACCGGGATTGCTTCCGGTAGTGCTGGAACTATACAAGCCACCACCACTAGCAGCACTGGCAGCACTTCTGCCGGGACTGCTTCCGGTAGTGTTGGAGCTGCACAAACCACCACCACTGGCAGCGTTGGCAGCACTTCTACCGGGACTGCTTCCGGTAGTGCTGGAGCTCCCACCCAGACCGGTGGTGCCCTCGCCGAATATGTTCCTGTAGGCATGAGCATGGTCGCTGCTCTTGCTCTTGGCTTGGTCGTCGCCTAATTTCATTTTTCGGACTTGGACTCCAATACAGATATCCCTTTGGGCTGGTCGCCAGTCTAGGAGATAAGTGCTTCGTGTTTTCTGTGTATGGCGATGGGTCTCATTCTAGTGTTTTGGATTGCTCGTGCTGTTTTATTCGGTATTCTGCACTCGTTGTTATCCAGTAGATCGCTCTTTGAACTTTGACTCTCTCAACGACTGGATCACCACTCACTTGACGATGGATTACATGTGAGCTCGCGAACCGTTGGCACAATTGAATGCGATTCCAATATATGATTTTGTAAAAGTCTTGACGCTAAGCGCTCGCATGCCATTCGATTTCC
This sequence comes from Suillus lakei, assembly GCA_016628065.1. Classification (NCBI taxonomy): domain Eukaryota; kingdom Fungi; phylum Basidiomycota; class Agaricomycetes; order Boletales; family Suillaceae; genus Suillus; species Suillus lakei. The sequence continues at coordinate 179,257 of JABBWA010000075.1, read as the reverse complement.
TGAACTCATTGTCTCATTTTTGTCTTTGCTTTTGATATCAAAACCATCCTTTATTTCAGCTCATGTCTCTCCATCTCCACAGTTTAGCGCGACCATACAAGGGAGCAGCCTCCCGTTCATCCTTTTACCCCGGCTCGGTTTTACTACATGCCAAAGAACTGGGTCATGGTCGCCATCTTGGTTCTCCACGCTGGAATGCTTGTGAGGAAGACTGGTATATACCCTATAATGGGCCGTTAGAAGTCCAAACCGCCCAAGAGCGTGTCAATATCCTAACAAGATACGCTGGGCTATGTATCACGTTGGCGTTAGCCAGGACGACGGACAAGTCTTGTTATGCTGAAGACTTCTGCTGTCGACAACGTCATAATCAAGAAGATTCAGCTTGGCCCTTCAAATTGTTGACGGTGTTCATTCACGCATGTCAGTTTTTCCACTCCAGTTTGACCTCTATCGACACGGACGTCTTGACCGCTACAGTTAAAATCTATCTAGATGCACTTGTGCTGTATTAGACTCGTCCTCCCCACCAAGCAACATCGAGATTGACCTAAATGTGATTGCCGAAGCCCGACGTCGGGCGTTTCTTGGATAATCACAGATGGGCAAATAGCGATGTTGCTTGTTCTCGGACCTCACATTTCTTGAAGTAGAGACAAAGTGCTCCCACATCATCTTCCACGCCAGAATTTTTAGGTATACCACGTTTTGAGATTAAATTCTTGTGGATCGCTTAAATTTAAACCAGTGCTCCTGCAAATCCGGGGTGCGGCTTTCAGAATCTTGTTGTAAAGCTTAGGACTGTGAGTCTCGTCTTTCAGCCGAAGGAAAACATCAAGTCGCCAATGGTCGAGCGTATGCCTGGGCCAGCTAGAACGTTGAACAATGAGTCAAGCTTTTGCGAGTGTAAGTCTACTTTATGCCTGCACATGTGCTCGCATTATCTTTCTGACTGTCTCGGATCACTGAGGACTAGTTGCGAGTAAGTATATTTATCAGATTCATTGCCATCATCCGCTTATTGTATGGCAGCTTTTCATTCCCTTCGCAGCAGCACTCAGTGTAGAGTGCAATGTTCCTCGGATGAGTGCCTTCCAGCAGCACTACTAGTACTGCATTTTATGGAGAACTCGGTCTATGACGCGGTTATTAGGAACTTGCGCTTATGTACATAAAAAGTCTAGGTAGGTAACTTAACACGATATAAGTATGGCGAAACAACAATAAAGATATATCTATGCAACTGATTAGGAATGTATCCTTCGATAGTCAGTTGCCATCTAGAAACGTTATTAAAAGATACTTCCAAGTTCCGACAGGAGCTAAATATGCCCCGTCAACAAATACCAGATAATAAACAAGGACTGCGAATGAGAGCTAAATAAAAACGCCTTTTTCGGTGAGTGTTTACCAAGCATCCACACCAGAGCTGCGGCAAATAGGCAGCTCCCCATAATGTATGGGTTTTCCATGAAGGCCAACATAACGAGCATATGACAAGCCGTCAATATGACCTTTGTTTTGAGGACGGAACCGAGAAGGACGGGTATGGTGGGGACCCCGGCCTTTAGATCGTCGTCAAAATCACGAACATCAGTCATGATCTATAGACATATTAGTTAAGGTCAAATCCTGCGATCATATACTGTCTACTTACTGCATGACATGAGCGGTTGACGGTTGACCAGACTATCAGTTGAATAACGCTCCATGGAGACGGTAGGGTGTCAGTCAGATTGCCTGATCCCGACAACACGGAGAGGACAACAGTGTAGATGCCACATCTGAAAAGCATTCATTTACGCGGACATCCTTCAAGGCAAACATGCAGACGTACCCTCGAATGATGCCATTAAAAATGGCTTTCATGCCAGGGATGCGTTTGATAACCAGAGTAGGCGCAGATGTAGAAGGCTGGTGCTTGTCTTTACCAAACCTCCCGAGGTGCCTCGAGATCAGCCCAAACTTCTTGAAACTGATCGGAGTGGTCCAAAGCAAGGCAGGAGCGACGAACACTGCCGTAGTGAGGAGGGTCGAAATCGGACATTGAGATAGTGCCAATGCAAGGAGCACAGCGCTGGCGGTGAGGAAGGTTCGTGCATATACAAACCAAGAGGCGATGCGTGGGTCGTTTGCGTTTTTGAATTCCTCCTCTTTATCCTTAAGATGGTCAGCACCCATGGCAAGGATATCTGACGTGACACAGATAGTTATCTGCGAAGACGATTGGATCAACGATATTAAGTGGTATCAAATTAATGAGCATACCGGTCTCCAGTCGAGAGTTCCGTTGGCGGACATGACATAGGACATAAGGCATGACAGGGCCAAGCTGTTCATCGATATTACGATGGGTCGCAAGAAGAGCTCATCTGCAAGCTTCTGGATTGTGAGGATTGACATATTAATTGAGACTGAACAGCAGGTAAATGCTACTCTCCTTCGCATTTATACTGGTGCAACCGCGCTCCGACACTCGAAAGATTGGCACGGATCAATTTAGAACATCTTATCGGAGATTCCTTGTGTAAGATTGGAAAACTCCATGTCAACGTTCAGACCTGTGTTTTCAGCACTCACGCCCCGGCTGTTGCCTTGCTTGGGATAGCTTGGGCTTTCGATATCTGCACGCCGGGCCAAAGGCGGTACGAGAAGTCGCACAAAAGTTTTATAGTCCAATCCGAGTCGTACACAGACTGTGTCCTACAATAGTTAGTCAGTGGAACTACGCGAAGGTGGTCTGCACAGTATGAAAAAACAAGTACCAGGTACTCGTGTGCTGTGCGGCATTCAAACATGCGACCTGACGTAACACAAAGATATGGCGTTCAGTGTGGTTCGGTGCAACGGGGTGTAACAAGCGTTCTCCTCACCTGAGGAAGCGATGAGATGGCGGAACGTTTAACGAAACTTTGAATGATAGGAGTTTCAATGCATGCCATAAACCGAGGGAGTTAGTTATTATTTTTAGCAGCGTGACCTATCAACGTAGCTCGACAATCAACGTATTCACTACAGGAACAACTTAAAGCCGCCTGTAACATTCGTTCCTAGTAATCTATTAGCAGAGTCTATGTTTGACGAGGAGAGTTTGTTACTCGCAACTGCCTGACTTTGGTGAAACCACAGAAGTGAAGTGGCTTCCTTGTTATTTCGGTTTGTCTGTGTAGTACTTACTTGAACGGTTCCGAACGTGCATTTTTAGCCGCGCGGGACAAGGCGGTATATGTGCGTTGATGGTGCCACTGGCGCCTTGATAAGAAGGCGGTGATTCGATATATGAAAGGAGCAGGTGGTACTGAACCTTGGATTCTTCCGAATGAGTAGGGACTGGCAGTGACACCCAGGAGACGCTGTTTAATTTACAGAACAGGCGAAGAAGCGCCAGCCTAGAAGCTCCACTGGCGACCCGATCTATGTCAACGAATATTTCATGATCGATACCACCCCATACGGCCGTGCCACTGCATTCACTGACGTAGGGGTACGCGATCGTGATGGAGGCCACGAGGTGCTGGTGGATGTTTGCGGGAGCGTCAGCCCTGAGGCTGTAAGTGTTTGCCTTTGTTTTTATATTGTGTGATGGGTACGAACGCACTGCGTACCTGTACGAGTAGAAGTTCTTGGATCTAAGTTTATAAGGTAGCGTCAGTGGCAGCTGACAAAGCCCGCTACTTACGCGCAACATTCTCCCAAATATGGGCCGTCGACCACGTTGTCACAAAGCTGTTATGCATCTCACCCTGTGATTTGTACGGTACAAGATACGGCCGCCGACGAACGAGATGATCAATTCAGTCATGAGACTCGTGTACTGATATAAGGTCGCAATGCTAAAAGTGCGGATGAAGATCTGTACAAAAGATGCAATGGTGTGATATGAATGAACAATAATGATAATGCCGAGTTCCAAATGAGATTGTAATGCCGATACCAATGATAATAATGATGCACAGGTAATATGATAACAAGATGAAAGATGATGGTGATGATGTCGATAAACCTTGTATTCGTTTATAACAAGGGCTGGGCCATGGCCCATCGAATACGTTGCATTGTCATGGCACCCGCAGCGGCCTTCAAAATACTCCGAGCCATGTTTTTGCAAGAACTCGTCCAATTCAGTTAGTAGGGGGTGGTTCAGATCATTTCCAGAGATGGGTTGGTACTGAAAGTCTGCATCGAAGACGGGCTGGGACTGGAAGTTAACGTCGGAGAACAGCTCCGGGTCGAACTGCGGCATGTGGAGTAGAAATATCGACGGAGATAGTCGGGAGCTGGACGTGGGGAGGGTTCGGTGAGCTCGCCCGAGAATCGGGGGATACCGGAGTCGGTGGAGATCCAGCAATGCAGGAATCTCTCCCTCGGGCTTCATAAACCGAGTGGAGGGGTAAGACCTGTTAGGCGCGGCGGCGAACCGTCGAACAGCTTTGCCACCGGGGCGCTTGGGGCTCGTAGCTGTGTAGGCGTTTGCGGGTGACGCGTCAAGCTGCCTGGTTCGGTGGTGGCACGTCTTCGAGCGTTCACGGGTGTGAGTCCTGATGTGGATCTGCATATATTGAACTTCTGGAGGGTCTCGTGATCGCAGTTGAGAAATTGACATGCGTGCATACTGATCAAGATAGTAAAGAGGTCAGGAACTATCTGGTATACTAATAAGGTACGAGCACGTGCGGAGCCTCCTTGTGTTCATCGTGCGTATGCACGTGTCTAGGAAGATCTGCCTTACGGCTTATAGCTTTGTGACAGACAGAGCAGTCAACAGGTGTCTGTAAAGATGTCATAAGTACAAGACGCGTGATAGAGGTAGGCTGGAAGCGTACCATGTGCGTCCTGCGGCAGGCATCTTGTGATAGTGCTTGAAAGGAAAGAAGCGGTTGTGAACGACCTGCGGGGTGGAGTTAAATCCTTGGAGTGAATATATAGCGCGCTTGTGACAGATCCATACATCTTGCGCGCTCCTTCAAAGCACCAGGCATGCTATGGATATCGAGTACGATTGCTTTGCTGCGGCGCGCGTTTCTGCCTTTAAAGGCAAAAAGCGCGAGGTAATGGTGTGCAATGGTGACCTCATTGATAGCTCTTGACATGTCTGACGAAACTTGGGAAAGTCATCCAAGCTGTTCCTTTCTGGGCTACTGATGGGAATGGTGCACACTGGATACACGAAGATCCTTCTTTCAACTCTGGATGGGAGCGGGTTGACGGAGGGGTGTGGCGAGATCGGGCTTGCAGAGCATAGCGAAAGCGAACTAACAAGAGCACGCACAGAAGGACCAGGAGCCGTCACCTTGCACGCGTCCTCGAGGAGATACGTGTGCTAGAGGCACGGATTAATGAGTCGTGCGGGTAGGAGAACAGGGTGAGGGAGCTTGGGGATGCGTTGGAGGCAAAGTAGTGGGGATGATGCGCTGGTCCTGTCTTGGGTTGGGGTTGTTTGTGAGGGGATGCGAGATATTGTATATGGACTCGAGGACCGGTGAGACGATGTCCTTGTGACCTAGCATTGTAGCTAGGTCGGCATATGTGTGGACTGGGTGTAGAGATTTTAAGAGCTGCATATACAGCGATGACTTCAATGGCCCGGAAACTAAATCGATGCACTGTGATATCCCAATGACAACACTTTTGTTTTGTGTGACAGCCTGATGAGACAACCTAGCGTACCAACGAAAGCCATAGCATGTTGTACTACTATTTCTCTGGTTGATAAGCTACATCGAACATATCGTAGTGGCGGGTCCCAGACTCCAAAACCGAGCACTTGCTTACTTTGAAATACTGTACACCTGTACAAGTCAATTTGCTCGAAGTTCAGCGGCGCACAAAGAGCTGAATGAACATTTAAAAATTCGACAGAAACTCTTCCGCTACTAGGTGGGCGTCTTTTGGTTGGGGGGATTCGTGGGTCGGGCGTAGCATTAGCGCCTAGCTAAGCTGGTGTGGAGATATTGAGGGCTGCCAAATGCACGTACAGTTGAATTGCTTACTTTACAAGACCAGGACGAACTGCGATATTGTCCCGATGGCAACCCTTTTGTTTGTGTCAGGACGATCTAGCTCACTGGCGAACATACCTATCGCCATTGAGTGGTATATGCACCAGTAAGCCACCAACTCCAAAACTGAGTGCTCACTTGTTTTATAGCAATTTTCATGAATGTCGACAACGGAAATCATTGCCTTCACGTTAATTGCAATAAAACAGTACAACAAGGAAATTCAACAGAAACGTTCTTGCGGTTCAGCGGAGTTATAACTAGAGCCGCAACCTGGAGTCACACGGTGACAGCAAGTCACGTGCCAACCAATTATGACATGCCCGAACTCGGGCACTCTCCGGCTCGGTTGACCTTCGGTTCGAAATTGACAGGAATCGGTCCATTCCTTAAAGCTTTGACGATTTAAGTGGTGCGTGTGTACACTCCCTCATCCAGTCCCTTCCAAGAGATGGCAACCTCAATCCAACTCCCATCAGACGCAGTCCCCTTCAACATCTTCGCCCTCACATCAATGCCTCCAAACGATAAATACCGTGGCGCTGTTGTAGAGGTGCGTATCATAAGATTAATTATCGTACGAAACATAAGCCAACGCATCATCGATCACTATGTAGGACCTGCAACTTCCCCCTGCATTCTGTTTACCCTCCACCGAATCAGTATCTCGCGCCATGGAGTTAGCATATGATCGTGACTTCTCCCATATACCGTAATGTGCGCTCCTTTCACCTGCGCCAATCATTGACTTTCCCATTCAGCGTCCTAAACCGCGATCGTCGTCCACTTGGGTACGTAGACGTCGCTGCTCTGAAAGAAAAGTGGGAATCGGGTACAGCATCGCCGGTACGTATCGCCATGAGATCGATAATTCCTTCCATGCTGAATGTGACGCTTAGAGCGACTCCATCAGCAAATACATGACCAAGTTCAATCGTAGCGCATCTCAGCATTACACCCTCATAACGCCCTTGACACCCCTTGCGGAACTGGCAGAGTTTTTGCGGGACAATATCTTTGCACTAGGTGCGTCTTGAGTATTCGAATGTTTTGGTTTGCGGTTCTGACTGCTCTGATTGTTGTAGTTACGGACCAGGGCAAGAATTTCGTGCTTGCTGTGGCGACATCGCACGATCTAGAAGTAAGTCAGCGTTTTCTTCGTGCGTGGGCTCGTGGACTCATTTGGTATCTCTAGAATTTCGTGACACGTAGGGGCCGTTGATCTCAAGCCTGATAGATCATTATCTCCTTCATTATTTATTTTCGGTCATGTGGTTTTATATCTATCAAGTGGAATATGTTTCAATATCATGCGGTGGGCGCTTGATCGTGGGTCGGCGTAGTATATCTGGGGTTGTGAAGTTGAGAGGTTGGTATTGGTTTCGTCACAGGAACGAGGCGAATCCTGCAAAGGCATGATACGGTGCAACCTTGCCTCTTAGCTTACTGCATATAAGCCATCATAGCAGATGGCCTGATCCTGATCCTCTCGGTTTTCTTTGGCACTGTTAATGTATCGGATATGGTGTAATGGTTAACATTACCGCCTCTCATATAAGACGTATTGCTGTGAATCGTGGTATTGCTATGATCACGGTAGTATTGCTGTTATCGCGGTAGCTCGGGGTTCGATTCCCCGTATCCGAATTGTTTTTTATATTTTGGCTGGTATTTCTTGGCTCCACTCACGCGCTATACTCTCTTTCAAGGTTTCAACTCGAACCACTTACGCTCAAGTAACCTAGCTGCGCACTGCAAGTAGTCACCACTCTCCTTCTCGATTCTCGAGCTACCTAATAGCCCGTGACAGGGACTCGTGAAGTTTCGATGATCTTGTTTTGACAACTTCAAGGACTATGGAAACTTCATGACTCCCTCATGAACCGAACAACCAGATGCCATGCGAAGTTAGCGCTGGGTTGTGCGCAGTACTATGGATGCGAATACTGATGCAGGTTTACTTCTAGGTCGTATGTATACTTGGGCCCGTTTCTGCCAGTGTGCTAGCTCTAGTCGCACGACAACATCCTCAACTCCGGGGCTATGTAGGCTTAGCCGGGGGATGGTTTGAAGTTGATTCAGGACAACGGTTATGGGCCTATAGTATGCCTTGATCAAGGCCTTGTACATGCGAAGAAAGACAACCTACCCTTACTAGTTGAGCACGTTGCTGCGTCCAAGTTGACTGGGCGTTCCGCGATAAAGTTAAGGTTGCCTGTGCTTGGAAGTACTTATGTTACCACCATCAATTTTCGTGCAGTGAGTACACTGGATCGCTTTCCGCATAGTCAATTTCACGCGCATCGCAAATGAAATCAACCCTACCATTCGCTCCAGTTCAGGACCTTGGAGAGATCACAAGACCACAGTCTGAGACTCTAGAACAAAACTAGGCTAGTGAGTAGAATGACCATGAACTAGTGATAACAACCTCACCATGAGTGCCGGCATTAAGATGCGGGACAGCCTGAGGCCGTTGGCCACTCAAGGTCATGTCATCAGTCGTGGAACATGCACTTCAACGGTCGATGGCGTGCTAAGCATCAGTCAGCCCATTAAATCCGCTCATCGTTCTCTCTCGATCAGGATTCTCAATCACCTCCTCCAGTCATACGGACTGGATCGGTTGACGCATATTTTACTTCAACGAGCTAAACTATAACAAACCGGAATAACGATACTGTCCAAACGAACAACACAATAAGTATTGTCACAATACAACGAGCAAAAAATGACATACGATCGATAGTATGGACCCTCTTGTAGTACATAAAGAAAGAAATATAATACATCAAATATCCGCGCTTCTAATGTATCTTACTCGTTAGTTCTATCGTGGAAGTGAAATTAGCAGAAAGGAGAATGTAAATACGAGATCAGCGTGTCCCCAGTAGTGCTGTAGTCACGACAGAAGAAGTCGCGCTGAGGGTTTTTACTGTTAAGTAGGGGATGATCAGCAAGTCACCATAAAGCAACACCAATGGAAGTACCTTGACTAGATACCTATATGAACAAATACAATCTGCTGTTCTAGCGAAATCTTCTTGCGCAATGATTTCATAGCCTTGTGCAACGCTACCGCGGCGCGCGTGCAGTCCAGTCTCCCCGAATCATCAACCAGATGTTCATAAAACACAGAAACAACCTGGCGTGCAACGTCGTCATCGACAGTCCACATGGAACCGATCACGCTGCGAAATCCGGAGAATTGCATCGCCGCAGCGAGATGAATTGCTTCATCTGGGCTCGAGTAGTCACCCACGGTAGTGTGGCAAGCCGATAAGAATGCAAACTCCGGGTTCTGCCAGTGAGATCGGATGATCTCCCTGATCTTTAAAGGCCCGTCGCGCATTGCGAAGGAAGATTCAAATGGATCCTTTGGATTTGGTATTCCATGGCAGGCCAGGTGAAGCCACTGATTCTGGCTTAATGCATCAATTGCTCCCCGCACTGTCGCATCACTGTCCTCGAGCGATGTGAAGGACACAACTGGCGCGAGACGCTGAGCGACGACAGCTAGCTCAGAAGCAACACATTTGAGTTCCGTCCCTCCGTCCGGGTTTGCTTGACCAATGGCAACAAAATGCTGCGTGGAGGTATCTCGAGAAAGCTGCTGTCTCGCGCGAATGAGCGTCGTCAAGGTTGGGGTGTAAGAGGAGACATAAAAGCGAGACAAATTTAGGCTCTTCTTCTCGTAAAGTCCTGCTGCATGTAGAGGAAGTGAAGTTAACTCTGCGGTGGGACACCACCAGATGCGCGAACCGGGTTGAATCAGTTCCCCGAGAGCTTGAACCACAGGGCCAACAATCTTATTCCAGAGCTTGCGGAGGATGTTGACAATCTTGAGTAATTCGAGTTTAGGATCGGACGAACCAAAACCCTTCGTGAGTGTCTGGAAGTCTATGGACAAATCTAAGACTTCGACTCGAGTGATATAAAGTGGAACGTGGACAGGATCTTGGGAACTTGTGATAATCAAGGCATCACAGCTGTAGTTGCTTGAGTTGACGATGATGACTGGACCATCTTCTGCCGCCTTCTGGAGGTATGAAAACAGCGGAGGCAGGAGAAAACGGGAAAAATGAGGTAGCATGCGGATGCGTGAGACGACATCGTCCCATTGCATGGTAATCTGTCGGATGTGTTGGGACTGGTCTTCAGTAGACTTATCGAATGCGTTGCGAAGGCGAAGGCTGAGTTGCTTGAACTCTGCTGCCAAGGTTGCGCCGATGTCACCTGACATGGAAAGTTCATCCAGTGGTGTGCGGAAGCGCGCCAACTGGGTCCAGAATACTGCACGGCCTTGTTCTACCAGTTCGACAGCAGTAGTGAAAGAACCATTACGAACACTGCACGAAAACGCATCCGTTGCCAAGGACGATAAAGCCTCCTTGACCGCATTGAAATGGCGTGAGGAGGACGATAGAGCGGCAACGTGCTGATCGAGGAATCTTAATGTGGTTTGATAGGCGAGCAAGGCAGAACTATGGTGGAACTTCTCCGCAGAGGTAGCCCATGACTTGGCGGCATTAATATTGCTAAGAGAGACTGCATGAGATATCTTGGGGAGTTGTAGATAAAGCTTGAATGCCTCATCCAAGTCTGGTGATAAATCCAGCTGCTCGAATCTGGCACAGAGGCTGAGAGCCAGGCCGAGGAGAGACATGGATCGATGAGAATGGTCAGGGGGATAGAGCTCCAGTGCAGCCCTATGAAGCTCAATGGCCTCATCGAGGTCAGACAGGTCAATGACCTCACCAAGGTAAATCAGGATGCCCTGCTGTTCGAATCTGAGTTCAAGGCTGCAGGCAAGGTTGCTGAGGGACGCAGCTCGATTAGAATTGCCAGGCGGACAGAGTTCCAGTGCAGCCCGTTTAAGCTCAGTGGCCTCATTAAGGTCAGACAGGATGTCCTGCTCCACGAATCTGGATTCAAGGCTGATGGCAAGGTTGTTGAGAGACACGGCTCGATCAGAATGGCCAGGGGGACGGAGCACCAATGCAGCCCGATGGAGCTCAATGGCTTCATCGAGGTCAGACAGGATGAGCTGCCGCATGAATCTGCCTTCAAGGCTAACAGCAAGGTCATTGAGAGATGCTGATCGACCAGAATGGCCAGGGGGACGGAGCTCAAGCGCAGCCCGATGGAGCTCGATAGCCTCATTGACGTCAGACAGGACGCCCCGCTGCCTGAATCTGGTATAAAGGCTGATGGCAAGGTTGTTGAGAGATGTGGATCGACCAGAATGGCTGGGGGGACGGAGCTCCAGTGCAGCTCGATGGAGCTCGATGGCCTCATCGAGGTCAGACAGGACACCTCGTTGTCGAAATCTGGCTTGAAGGCTACCAGCAAGGTTGTCGAGAGACATGGATCGATGAGAATGGCCATGAGGACGGAGCTCCAGTGCAGCCCGATGGAGCTCAATGGCTTCCTCGACGTCAGACAGAGCGCCCCGCTTCTCGAATCTGGCATAAAGGGTGGTGGCAAGGTTGTTAATAGACTCTGATCGATCAGAATTGCCAGGAGGACGGAGCTCCAGTGCAGCCCGATGGAGCTCGATGGCTTCCTCGACGTCAGACAGGACGCCCTGCTGCTCAAATCTGGCTCGAAGGCTGTTGGCAAGGTTGCTGAGAGATGCCGATCGATCAGAATGGCCAGAGGGACGGAGCTCCACTGCAGTTCGACAACACTCAATGGCCTCATCGATGTCAGATATGACACCACGCTGCTTGAATCTGGCATAAAGGATGATGGCAAGGTTGTCGAGAGATGTAGGTCGATGAAAATGGTCAAGGGAATAGAGTTTCAATGCAGCCCTATGAAGCTCAATGGCCTCATCGAGGTCAGACAGGCCGCCCCGCTCCTTGAATCTATCATAAAGGTTAATGGCAAGGATGTTGAGAGACAAGGGTCCATGAGAATGGCCATGGGGATAGAGTTCCAGTGAAGCCCGATGAAGCCCGATGGCCTCATCGAGGTCAGATAGGACACCCCCCTGCTCGAATCTGGCCCGAAGGCCGACGGCAAGGTGGTTGAGAGACGTAGATCGATCAGAATGGCCTGGGGGACAGAGCCCCACTGCAGCTCGATAGAGCTCAATGGCCTCATCGAGGTCTGACAGGACCCCCTGCTGCTTGAATCTGGTATCAAGGCTGATGGCAAGGTTATGGAGAGACGTGGATCGATCAGAATTGCCAGGGGGACAAAGTTCCAGCACAGCCCTGTGAAGCTCAATGGTCTCATTGAGGTCAGACAGGCCGCCTCGCTGCTCAAATCTGGCTTGAAGGCTGCTGGTAAGAATGCGGAGAGACATGGATCGATCAGAATGGTCATGGGGAAGGAGCTCCAATACAGCCCGATGAAGCTCAATGGCCTCATCAAGGTCAGACAGAACGCCCAGGTGCACGAATCTAGCTTGAAGGCTAAGGGCGAGGTTGAGAGACATGAACCGATCAGAATGGCCAGAGGGACTGTGTTCCAGTGCAGCCCGATGGAGCTCAATGGCCTCATCGAGGTCAGACAGGACGCCCTGCTGCTTGAATCTGTCACGAAGGTTGATGGCAAGGTTGTTGAGATATGCGGATCGAATAGAATGGGCAGGGTGAAGGAGTTCCAGTGCAGCTCGACGAAGCTCAATAGCCTCGTCGAGGTCAGACAGGATGCCACGCTCCTTAAATTTGTCACGAAGGCTGATAGCAAGGTTGTTCAGAGACGCGCATCGATCAGAATGGCCAGGGGGACGGAGCTCCAGTGCAGCTCGATAGAGCTCGATGACTTCCTCAAGGTCGGACAGGACGCCCAACCGCTTGAATCTGTCACGAAGGCTGCTGGCAAGGTTGTTGAGAGACATGGATCGATAAGACTGGCCAGAGGGACGGAGCTCCAGTGCAGCCCGATGAAGCTCAATGGCCTCATCGAGATCAGACAGTACGCCCCGCTGTTCGAATCTGGATTGAATGTGAACGGCAAGGTTGTTGAGAGACCTGGATCGATCAGAATGGCCAGAGGGGCGGAGTTCCAGTGCAGCCCGATCGAGGTCAATGGCCTCATCAAGGTCTGACAGGACGCCGACCTGCCTGAATCTGGCATGAAGGCTAATGGCAAGGTTATGGAGAGACGCGGATCGATCAGAATGGCCAGGGGGACGGAGCTCCAGTGCAGCTCGATAGAGCTCAATGGCCTCATCGAGGTCGGATAGGTCCCCCCTCTGCTCGAATTTGGTATGAAGGCTGATGGCAAGGTTATGGAGAGACTCGGATCGATCAGAATGGCCAGGGGGATAGAGTTCCAGTGCAGCCCGATGAAGCTCGATGGCCTCATCGAGGTCAGACAGGACGCCCCGCTGCATGAATCTGATTTGAAGGCTAAGGGCAAGGTAGTAAAGAGACTTGAATCGGCGAGGATGACCGGGGGGACAGCGCCGCAATGCCATTCGCAACTCCTCTACATCGTCTGCTACATTCACGAAGCAGCAAAGTAACTGCCCCATCTTACTGCTAAGCGTCTCGCTTGTGAGTATGCGATCGAGTGAGACAAGACTGAATACGCACAAAACGAACAGAAATCTGAGTGCTAGGACAGTGTAGACCTGTGAAGGCCATTCGTGGCCGTACAATGCACAGCGATGAGATGACTCGGAGCGCTGGAAGCAAATATATAATTATAACTTGTTGACATCGACAGGAGAATTCCGATCATACCGTGCCGGCATGAGGTGGGAAATCATTGGGACTGAAGCTTGAAGTTGAACAACGTTGAACGTTGCACGACCCCAAGCAGACATGCAAGGTGATGAATTTTGATTCAAAACCAGTATGTCGTCTGTTGATTGTTCGGCGTCAACTTGAACACGCTCCAAGTAAAGACGTTCCCCAGCTGGCGAATTACCACTCAGGTCACTGAATAGACCTTTCCTGCTTCATTTGTAAAACGACTGTTTACGACGCACATGGGCGGGTGACCATGTTCGTACACCGCCAGCATTTATTCTTTAAACCTTCTAGCTCGCATTAAAGCCGTTGCATGGTTTTTATGCATGTCATCTTGCGAACGAGCAGCCGTGCACGATGATTTCCAGGCCAGAATTTCAGAAGCCGAACTCATGCGTATCATGGAAGGGTGCTAACTCGTGTGTTGGAGAGTCCTGAAGGTTTTACGACGAGCATTAAATCCACAATATATAATCTTATTTTATGTAAATAACCAGTTACATAACTCACCACCTCGTGGTCGGCCGTTATGCATCATGGCGAACAATATTGTACCGCATCCTGTCACTTCCATCGGAGAACAAGCGAACTATTCCTCGACAGTTCGCTTGCGAAGAGTGTTCATCGATGAACTTAAAGAGGACAACCTGGAGATGTGTCGATTTCCTGGGTGGATATCTTGACACCCATTCAGGCGCAGTGGGCATAAGCTGTTGAGCTGTGATTGGTCGATGAATTCTGATCTGAGTCGACCTGAATGCATGAACAGAGTAAGTGGTAGTAGATGTTGAATTGACAATTTCTGTTTGTTTGGTAGGTTGCTTAGTTATCGCACATTTATGATTTTGCTTGCTTTATTGACGACCAACGAGTCGACGACGTGCTCTAGCCTACTCTTCATTCCACCGCTTCACCGCGATATGAAAACGGGTCAGTGTGACAGGACATAGCGAAGGGTGCCATGGGAAATAACTCTAGTGGCAGCCGCACAATAGAGGCTAACTCCATTTCTCTCTTCCTGACTGGCGACAACTGAGCCCATCAAGTCGTAGTTGGTATGCTCTGCTGATGAATTAGAAGACAACCTTCGTCAAACCTTCGTCAGTACATCGAGTAGAATGCGGATGCTGAAATTAGTACTGGTCAGGGATGTTAGATGGGCCCCGCCGGAAGAACAAGTAAGCACAGACGATGTCAAGGATAGTGTCTCGAACCTCGTCGCACTTTGAGAACGGGACGAGGACGCTATAAGTTTGTGTGTCGACTTCCTTTTTATTTTTATGAAATACAGCCCTCTGCTGGGAAACGCTTAATTCCCGGTACATACTCGTACAGATAATAAACTTGAACCGTAACACACAGACAGCAAACAAAACTAATAAGAACGCTTTCCATCCAGCACATCAGGGTGAAGCCTCGCCCATGCGTTACCACCACTTCCGCCACTTCCTCCACATTCCACAACACCGGCGTACACGGCTTGATCGAGATATTCTTTCAGACTGGACGTACCAGCTTGAGAATATGCCGCGAGTCCAAGCTCTTGGCCAAGTACTGAACGTACAGGCTTGGGTTCCCCATCCCTGTGATATTTCGCCAGGCAGGTAATGAGTGGCCGGAAGCAAGGCGGGATCGGTGCAATTGCGATAAAAGGCTGGGCGTTTGGATTCAGTGTGGGTGATCTGGTGGCCCCTGGCGACGTAGTGCTCGGTGGTGGCATAGCTGATGAAGATGGAGTTGGAGTATTGGTATGAGGAATGTTGACCTGTGGTATAGGAGAGTTATTATCATGGACAGTCGATGGGGTGGATGGTGACGGAGGAACGTCCGAGTCAATGTCCTGCCTAAACAAATCCGGATGGAGCGTTATCCATGCGTCGCCCTCCCACCCACCAAGCTTTATAAGAGAAGCTTGTTCTGCTAGCGCAGTGTATTGCGCGAACCTGGTCACCCCAGCGCGCAGGTACACATTCTTGTCATACTGAACTAAATCAATAGCAATTTTGGACCTCGATGATTTCATTTCCATTTTGGACCTCGCCAGCAAAAGCCGATTGATCAGCGGGAGGAATTCCAGGGGTGTAATGCGTCGAATCTTATCTTCCACCGACTCGATAGGAGGTGCTTGGCACCCTGAAGAAGGATCGTCTTTGTTATCATTGATAACAGACGATGCTTGTTGTGAGTCGGATGTCAACGTTAGACGTGCTAACGTCAGAATCGGAGAACAGTCAATGTCAACGAAGACGGTGTCGACGGAGACGGTGCTGACGATGACGTCGGAGACATGGTGATTATAGAATGTGCAGGAGTGGGGGAGAGAGTCAGATGGAGAGTTCGTAACGTCGACCTTAGTCCAAAGTGGACCTGAACTCGTCAGTACTGCTGTTGTCGTCTCCAGTCTTCACCATCAATTCCAAAGGCATCCTCGAGTGCCGCTTTGTCCGACGCAACGGCATGATTATCCAACATGGCTGATGTAGGGTCAATGTTCGTTGAATTTGGTGCAGTAATATCATCATTCTGCCCCCGTGAGGATACAGGTGACAAGGGCACTGCAGCAGGCACAGTGTTCTGGGGTATGTTGTCGTACGCGATGGGAGTGACTCCGATGTGGTGCGGGTGTGTGACGGAGAGGCAACGGGAACGTTATTCAAACCCATGTTGTACGTGATGGTGGGCGGTGGAGACGGTGGGAAGTTACTTAAGCCTGTGGTTGATGGTAGGCCAGACTCTATAATGTTCTGGTTACATTCCAGAACGGAATGGGTTCTGGCAAATGGATCTTGAGGTGCATCATGAATCTCGTTAGCGCAGCTAACGAAACAGTCCGCGAGGCTTTCATCTGAAAGTGCATTGTGCTCTTTGAGAGGGGAGCCTGAGCCTTGGTCGATGTCTGGGATAGTCTGAGTCGACTGTGTCGCAGATCTAGCCCGCGATGCCACAGACTCGAATCTAGGACGTGAAGGTGTCCCAGGGATTGTACTAGCAACCTTCTTCGGCGTGTACGTCGAGGCAGGTTGAGCATCACCACCTGGAACTGGGTCTGTATTCCGTTCAAATACTGACGGCTGCAGCAGCTCTACTGCACTGACACGCCGCGTATGGGCCGGTGTTGTGGGGAGATTCGAGGAAATGAGGGTGACAGCAGGATCTTCGTTCGAATCGCGAATTTCGCGTGATAGCCGCTCTACGATATCCTCGTCAAGGTCGCGATAAGATTGCCGCACCGGTGCTGTATCGGCTTCTGTCCGCTTTCCAAGAATAGCAAAATTCCAGTCCACTACGACAGAAGCCTGAGACTCCAAGCTCTGAGGAATATTTGGCGCCGGTGGTACGATGAGAACGACACTATACTGTCGAAGGCGGAGGGTTGATACAGCATAAGCGTAATCTCGGTCACCGGCTATCAGAATAATGGTGGCAGGTGAAGGATTATCGACGGCAAATGCAATCATATCCACTAGCAATGAAGTTCATAGTGCACGCTGCGGACGCCTCGCGGAATACACACCGAGAATCATTTTGTCCACGACTTCTTTCTTGCCATTGTGGGGGCAGTCAATTATGGACACCCCAGACGACTGAAGGTCAGAGCGAAACCCAACAGACTTGGGGGAGGACTGCGAGGACATGTCAAGGTATGCTTTGAACGACGTTACGTATCCAAAGACATGGGCAATTCGTCGAATGCCATTTACAATGGCATGTCCTTGCGAATTCATGGGAGGGCTACAATTTTCTGAGGGAGGATATACCCCATGAGTTATCAGAAGTGGCTACGTAGGAACTCACCATAGTCCCAGAAAATAGCGACCTTTCTATGGTTTGACATGAAACTCTCATTGGGGAGGGGGAATAAGTGAGGTATCTCGTGAACTCAGGAGTTCTCAATTTGTACTGAACCAACGTGCCGTTAAGTGGACTGCCTTCCATTTTGGGGTGCGCTGCACAGCCTAGCGTTTGCACACACAATGCGCATTGCACAGTTGTCACAAGGGGTAAACGCAATGCTGCAAATGCCACTGGAAAAGCTGTTCTACACGCACTTTAGGAGTGCTCTTGTGCCGCTGACTTGAAAACGGAGGAAAGCAAAGTCCGACCAGTGCGGAGGCAATGCGCACTTACTTACGAGAAACGAACCCTATTATCTGCCCAAACTTGTATTGAACAATGAGATCCTTCATGCAATGACATGAGGGGAAGTTGTATCGGATATGGTGTAATGGTTAACATTACCGCCTCTCATACTGAGGGTTCGCGGTAGCTCGGGGTTCGATTCCCCGTATCCGAATTGAAGTGTTTTGAACGGTTTTTGCGCTGCTATTTTACGTAGTGACGTAATGGCCACGTGACAGCAGGAGACATGAAGCTTAAAGTGCAAACGCGTGAACGCGCTGGCTAGTAGCTACTCACCACCGTCGACTCTGAGCATGGCAAGCGATCGTCGTTCTCCTTCTCCGGAACCACCTGGCCCACGACCAATAAGAAGACTTCACGAGTCCCTCATTAACCGAATCGCAGCAGGCGAAGTACGCGCTGACTTAGTCGCAGATGCGAATAGTACTGATTAAAGTTACCTCTAGATAATACACAGACCTGCTTCTGCGCTAAAAGAGCTGCTCGAAAACAGCCTCGACGCCGGGTCTACCTCTATCCAAGTCACTGTCAAAGATGGTGGTATGAAGCTGCTTCAGATTCAGGACAATGGTTGTGGCATTCGTGTATGTCTTCGTCAGATTCGCATTAATGGATTCTATTGAGCTTGTTCGAAGAAAGACGACCTACCCTTGCTTGCTGAGCGTTTCACAACCTCCAAATTGACCACTTTTTCCGATCTCTCCAAGTTGACTACTTATGGGTTCCGAGGGGAGGCTCTTGCATCGATATCTCATGTTGCACACCTGACAGTGATCACGAAGACTAAGTCAGATGGCTGTGCTTGGAGGTACGCATATAATCATTTGTGCGCGGAATGAACACACCCTGACGGGAATCCTACAGGGCTACTTATGCTGACGGTGCCCTCGTCCCGTCGAAAGCAGGATACACACCAGACCCGAAACCTTGCGCTGGGAACAACGGAACCACCATCATAGTATGTTCCGAAGGAAGTTAAATAGCTCCTTCTCATTGCAAGATTCACCACAGATTGAAGACATGTTCTACAACACGCCTACTCGACTGTCTGCTCTCCGAAGCTCCTCCGAAGAATACGCGCGCATACTTGACGTCATGACCAAGTATGCTGTGCACAATTCCAAGGTGTCATTTGGGTGTAAAAAGGTATGTTGCTTCAAATATTGTCGGTGATTTCTTATAAATGTATCGTGTAGTCTGGCTCCCTGAGTCCTGAACTCTCAACCCCATCCTGTTCAGATACCTCCCAAGCTATTCGTCAGCTATACGGTCATTCCATAGCAAAAGAGCTTCTGCATGTCACGACGTCTTCCGTCTCAGATGATAGTACGGAGGTGGACGATTCGGAAGATCCGGAAGCATGGTCGGCAGAAGCATATTTCACTAACGCAAACTACCAAGGCAAGAAGACCGCGCTCTTGTTATTCATAAATCGTCAGTTTCTGCAGTTCCCGTATACCTATCTTGCAAAATCTGATGCGTATTTTATGCAGACCGTCTCGTGGAGTCACAGCGTATAAAACGATCAATTGAGAGCACATACAGCGGTATACTGGCAAAAGGTTCTTCTCCTTTCGTGTATCTGAGGTAAGACCGATTCCTACCAGTGGGACATAAAACTTTATGATTCACACAGCATCAACCTCGACCCGAGGTCTGTAGATGTCAATGTGCATCCGACCAAGCGCGAAGTCCACTTTTTGAATGAAGAAGTCATCATCGAGCGAATATCGGATGCCATTCAGCAGAAGCTCGCTGGTCAAAGTCAGTCGCGGGTATTTGAGTATCAGGTGCATTGAAAAATACACTCTACCTCCGTGCTCTAAATATCTTCATTGACAGACGCTGCTCACCGGAGGCATCGGACAATCAGGATCACGGAAGGGGAAAGAAAAGGCGAATAATGTTGATGGGGTGGAAGGAGGTGATGAAGGACCAGAGGATGATCGTCGTGCATCGGGAAGTCAAGGTAAGCGTTTGCGTAAATCTCCAGGCAGATACGATTTGAATCTTGCTCAGTCGCGAAGAAGGTGCTTTCTCAACACAAAGTCCGGACCTCCCTACAGGACCGCACATTAGACTCTATGATTCCGGTTACTGACCCGTTGAGAACCGACTCCGACGAGCCCGTAACAGCCATCCGGTTACGGGACATCAAGGAATCGTCGTGCCATTTTGTATCTATAACTGAACTTAGGCGTCTCGCTACCAAACGCATACACCACGGTGGGCTATGCATCACTTTCCCGAGGAAAACGCTCTTACACACATAAACGTAGACCTGACTGAAATCATCAAGAAACATACATTTGTCGGCGTGATTGACTCGTCCAGGTGTCTTACATTGATTCAACACAACAAGAACCTCTACATGGTCAATCATGCTGCACTAGCGTGCGTTATTGAGCTCTTTCGAAGATTTGTGTTGATATAGTTATTGCAGGGAAGAGATGTTCTACCAGCTTGCGTTGTTGCAATTCGGAGATTACAACCGACTCAAACTTGATCCCCCTCCATCTCTTCGAATGCTCATCAAGTTTGCAGTCGATGTGGAAGAAGACACTGGACGAAGCGGCATGAGCAAGGACGAGATTGTTGATGTATGGGTCAAATTTCTGTACTTTGGGATATCCACTCAATGTCCTTTCACAGCGAATAGTCAAGACCTTGATGGACCGACGACAGATGCTGCTTGAGTATTTCTCTTTGGACATTTCAGAGACTGGTGATGTTAAGACGCTTCCACACCTCCTTCGCGAGTATACCCCTAATCTCGACAAGCTACCCATGTTCCTCATGCGTCTTGGGCCTCAGGTACGCTCCAACGTCATATCATCGTTTCACAGATACCAAGTTGCTTTAGGTCCTCTGGGAGTCTGAGCAAGAATGCTTTGGATCTTTCATGCGCGAGCTAGCGTACTTCTACTCCCCAGCCCCACTGTCTGTCATCTCAGCGCCCGCCGCTGACGAAGATGAACAACAAAAGCAGAAGGCTGAAGCGTGGCGCATACAAAATATCTTATTCCATGCAATGCGCAAGTATCTAGCAGCTCCCAAGTTCCTGTTGGACAGTGACGTCGTGCAGGTGGCGAGCTTACCAGATCTTTACCGGGTCTTCGAACGCTGTTAGACTTCATATCCATATACTGCAATTTCTATCCGTGAATGCTGGTACATAACTCTAGAGCCGCCATAATGTACGTAGACTACAATGTTTTATAATGCATCGATAACAAAGCGTGGTGGAGATAAATTAATACAGTCCCTTGCCATTGGGAGCGGTACAGTAAAAGGCTGGAGAATCATATTTGAATGCGTCTACCTCAGACTCAGGATCAGACTCATCGCTGGAGTCGTCTGAAAGGTCGCGTGATCCACCGATCCGGAACACATCACCGAATGGAGTCTGAGGCATGTCGTTGGAGTCATCTGTAGATCTAGCCAGAATGGAAGCGACTCTATCCTCCAGCTGCTGACTTGGTAGGAGCCGCATTTGAGGTTTGGTCTTCTGGAAGAACTCGCTTAGTTCGTGCAGGTCCTGAACCAGGACTCCCAAATCTTCATCAAGCTCATCCGCGAAAAGGGGCTCTTCTACCTCTGGCTGGAAGTGCACCGTAGATATGCGCGGTGATGTCGTGAACATACGTACAACCGCAACGACGTTGGCGCGACATTGGTCTTGTCGATGTGATACACGTGCGATGCACCAACCAGAGTCTTCCGGGACACCAAAGATTTCTGTCTCACCCGCACCCGCACCCGCACTCGTACCCGCACCCGCAAGTGCTGAGACGTGCATGCTCATACGAAGGACCTGTTTGGCTGTGAGTCCTCCAGTGATCTTCGTCGGCTCCTCCAATACATCAAGAGCTTGCGTTGCCAAATCTCCTTCTACCAACCGCAACAAGGGCATAAGATGCTCTGTTCCCAATGACTGCAAAGCACGTTGCTGGAATAGGACTTTGAGCACGTGCATTGAGTATACTTGAAGCCACCTCTCCTTGTTGAGCACCAAACTCAACAACAGAGTAGCGATATCGGTCCAGTCATCGGGAGGGTAGTGGTCACGTAGACTGCTAATGGACTGACGAAGGAAGTCATCCTTGGTCCTAAAACGACGCTTCACAAAGGAAACCATGATCCGATTAATGCTCTCCAGACCATCTTCATCAGCCAAGTCCGCGATTGAAGAACAGAAGTCATTCAGAGCTTCATCATGCTGGTCAGTACACATGGCATGCATGCACCATGGTAGGGACAGAGTAAAGAGGTCTCGAAGCCAGTTTTGGGAAGAGTCGAACAATTTGGCGCACTTCAGCTTGGCCAGTCTTCTAAGAACTGTGAACGTGTCATCTAGAGTCGTGGCAGAACGCAGCCCACCCAAAAGGGCTTGCTGCATTCCGATGGACCCGTTCCAATCTCGAGGGCGCTGGGCAAGGATGAGGTCAACAATATGGGGGTCATCCAAGTCAATCCGATCGAGGAATGCAGACAACAGTTTGATGGCTTGCGTGTACTCGGTTTCTGCGCTGGTTGACAGCACTGCATACGTTGTCCAAAAAAGACGAGGAAGCAGTGTGCCATCGAGCTCGTCCAGTGTAACCATATAGGTGATGGTGCGGATGACTTCCGCCGAAAACGCCTGTCTTTCTGGATCCACATCGGCTATGGAAGCACATAAACGGCCGAGCAACTGATCCAGCGCAGCATGACTCAAAGGCAGTTTCAACACGCGGAGTACCTGTAAAGAACGAAGCGCGAGACTCCGCATCATGCAAAGCTCTACGTAGGCTAGCGCCAGTTTGCCTACAGTCGGTTCCAAGGCTGGAACAAGAGGCTGGAGCATAGGAAGCACCTGGGAGAAGAGCGCGCTCATTCGAGTTTCCACGATATCGCTGGCATCATCATCCTTCCAAAATATAGAATCTCCTTGGTCCTCCAAGGCGCTGATCTGCGTCACTAATGTAGAGCAATTGGACTGTGCGAGGCCTGGAACACAAACGCGCAAGAGCTGGAAGAGCAACCCACGCGTCCTGATCCTCATAAGAGAGACGCGGTGGTCAAGGTTGGGAAAGATCGCCTGCAGAATGACCGGTATGGAAGCGACATGCGTCCACTGCCCTTCCATTGCAGCGGACCCCAGTAAGATCAACGCATACTGCGCTGGTCCCAGTAGTATCTTTGGCTGCTCTTCCGCAAACTGAGCATTCAAGTCAGACCACAGCTCAAAGTCTTCTGCGCCGGGAGGCTCCTTCAGCTGGTGCTCAAGGGAAGGGGCCATGCGTTTCGGCTCGCAGTAGTAGCAGAGAAGCTCGTAAACTTGTAGCGCAGCAGCAGAACGCGAAAGACATGCTACGATGGTGGAGGCGCAATCGACGAATGCGGAGGTAGCTACCTTGAGAGCTTGATTGATGAGGAAAGTTACGGTAGCTGCTCCGTAGGTCTCGTTGGGGTAATCTGCGAACCGCGTCCATATCGCAGCAACCTGCTCGAAATGACTCTCGTTGTATCGCTTTGTGAGGGTGAGGAGATGATACAGGATGCGGCTGCTGGCTGGAGATGGATGTAATCGCGCTTCGTTGTCGGGGTCAAGCGTGAGTTGTATATTTGGGACCCAAGACTCGAGGCTCTGCAACAGTAAAAGGGCAACCCTCTCGTTTCCACTACGAGGCATGCGCGTCAGTAAGGTAGCCATCTCCGTAACCACATCATTAGCGTGACTGGGATGTTCGCCGGAGAGACGTTCGGTGACTAGTCGATGCGCATGCAAATACACGCTACTTAAAGGATTGGCAGCCATAGCCTCAAATTCGCCAAAAGACAAAACACCAGAGGAATGCTCATGCATGACCTCGAGGAGCATAAGAGACTTTCGTCTAATCCCAGAATCGGCGTGACAGAGGTTGGTCAAGCCCAAGCATGTGATTTGAGCGAACGTGTATGAGCCGACATCCACGGTGCACGCGACCTCAGACAGAACCTCGAAGAAGGCAGAGCTGCTGGATGATGAGTCGTTCGAATCGATGAATGAGCGTCGGAGGACCTCGCCGAGCAACGTCTTATCCGCTTTTCTGGAGGAAATGAGGAGAATGAAGGGCTTTTCTACAAAATAATGAGTAGATATTACATATGGAAAGGGTGAAAAGCACCTTCCACATGTGACGACTTGAGGATAAGAAGATTGAAAGACATGATGAAGGCGGTCCAAGATTTGTATAGCTTCCAGAGGTTTCGGAGGTTCCTGAGGGCGATCCGTAGGTGATGAGGAGCCTATGGTTTCAGAAGGATAATACGCCCTTTGCTACTACCATGTCAACTGTGAGGAATAACACATGAAATGCTTTACTTACGCAAAGGGCAGCTAAGGCGCCCACAGGCTGCAGTTAGGAAAGCAGTTTAGTCTCGTGCTGAAACCGCTCAGCAGAGTCTGACTCGGCTTGTGGGTCATTCACGGCCGCAGGCCGCAGCTCTTTGCATGAGGATATGTCGCTGCTTTGCTGATTCGGACTGAACACCATACTGGCACCATTCTTCACAAAGCCTGTAAAGAGTCGCATACATGTGGAATGAAACGAATCGTTCTGAGTCTGCGAGGTTCGCTAAGCTGTCGAAGAACCGTTCGACCAAACCGCAAAAATAGCGACGCAGGCGCTGAAGTGCGTAGTTGTCACGATTGTCTGTAGTAACGAGGAAGGCTTGCATGTTCCGAATGAATTTGAGCGCACATGAAATTGCGTCTTGCTTTGCAGAAGATCTCTGGTGCTGCAGCTGAGGAGTAGTGAGGAAGTAGATTCGAGCAACGGCCGAGTGCAGACGAGCTTGACGTCGTGGACGTCCACTCGACCCAGGAGATCCAGATTTCGACCGGGCGTCATCAAAGAACTGACGGAAAGCCAACTGATTCAAATCTTCCAAAAGTTGCGAGAACCCACTGGAAGGAAAAGAGCTGATGCTGATTACAGCAGCATCACGAAATGGGGCGTATTCCACATCTAAGAATGGTGTTAGATACCTGAAGAAGCCGCGTGTGGTTGTCATCCGCTCGCGCTCAAAGGTAGCGTCCGAAGGGACTCGTGAATGTTCTCGACCGGTTTGGGCAGGAGTACCACCACGGTTATCAGCTACAGTGGCCGTAGCACACAGAATTTTGATCCAGAGATACCACTGATCGATCAGGTTCATGTTGTCTTTGACTTGCTTGTACCCGTCTTTATCAGCGGAGCCTGGGGCACGAGAGGCGCCGGCCGGCAATCGTCCGCTGAGAGTCGAGAGTCCGGCGAGGTGCAACATCGAAGGGTGGTAGCGAGATGCTGCAGCCTCGATCATGGCACGGCAGTCCACCGTAACTTTCAGCGATTGCTGGAACGAGGCTTGTATGAAGCTCGGGAAAACACAACGCCATATTTTCTTGTCCTTGTCATAGGTGCTATCGGCGATCCTCAGCAGGACATCTTTTCGTCCAGCCCGCCTCCACTGTTGCAGGCGATCCAGCTCCGAGCTGTCTAATAACTCGTCAAAGCCCTGGAAATGGGGATTCTCACGGGCATCACAATCGAGGAGTTCGTTCAGAAGGATCGAGGAACCCGCATGAGCACCCTCTTCCGCGTCTATATGGGCAACGAACGGTGCAAGTATGCGGATGAGCTTGACGCCTGCACAACGGACGGTAGAAGCTTCATGCGATAACAGAAATAGTGCCCCTGCAGTGATCCCGTCCCCTTGGAGGACAGCCGCCTCCCTTTCACCAGCTGTGATGTCCGCTTTGGGTTTCTGCAGAATACCTTTGACCCAACCTTCCACCAGGCTAATCCAAAAATTCAGAAGTCGAGTACTCTCAAGGACAAGCCGTGCACCGGTTCCCTCCCGCCCAACGTAGGCAGGATCAAATAGGAAGGTCGTAAAGTGGCGCAGGACCGCGGGCGCATACCGCCCGTCAGCCATAAAGCGCCTCAGCGCCGCTCCCGCCGCTTCTCCGATCCGAGGCTCAACATGGATAATACCGCGGATGAGCATATTGATAGCGTCCGTAAGTGGTAAAGAGGCGTGCAAACAACGTGGCCACGATTGCAAACATGTCTGTAGCATAGATATCTGCGACACGAGATTGTTGGGGTAGGCAAAGGACCCCTCAGGACGGCGACAAATGACGATGTTGTGGGACTCTTCATGGACAGAGTTAAACCGCGACAGCGACCACTGTTCGTCAAAGATAGACATTTGACCCACAGACTGGCTGGCTGACCGCGCGATTGCGGAGATTACAGCGCCATATCTGTCAAGTAGCTCTTGAACACCATGCCTGGATACTACTGCAGCTGGAAGTGCGTCGGAAGATGAAGGATAATCATCCCAAGATGGTACAGCAGCGAAATCGACACTAGACGGCCATGTAGGAGCTGATTCCTCGCGTTCGAAGGCATTTAAGGTTAAGAGGATCGCATGGGCTGATACAGCAACGCGTTCAGGAGCCAATATACCCATGAGATTACTTATGGACGAGGAATTCACGACGGTTTCCTGAAGTAAATCCATGCAGAGTCCCAACCCATAGTCGAAATAACGTGACAAGATAAAATGCACGATGCAGATGAAGGGCTCAAGATGCTCCTCGTGATGGAAAATTGATGACCGTCCAGCAGGGAACACATGTTTGAGGAGGGAGTCCAGCTTGGTGGTGCTCGTCGCCAACGGCTCCTGGCATCGATACAGGTATGTCCAGATCAACCGAACCATTCCATTCAAGACGGGAATCCGATGGGGCTTCTCCTGAATCAGGAGTCAGCAAGAAGAGCGTCCGGCAAATCGAACTCGAACCTTCATCTTCGACAACCCATACTCAAAGCAAGCCGTCCAGTTGCGGAGGAAGTACTGATGAGGCGCAACACAAAGGCTAGTGACAACCAACGGGTAAGCGATATGCCAATACCGCGGCTTACTCATCATCTCCTTAGCCCGGGGATAGATCCTTTCGATCGCCTTTTCCCATTGCGGATGATTGACTTCGGCCTGCGCTGTCTTGAGGCCGTGTTAGCGTGTATCAGTACCAGCCAGGAAATATGAAATACCTTTCCGATGGGGTGCAATAAACGAGTCAACGTATCAGCGAAAGCGATCTTGAACCGAAGACCATGCGCATTTGCAAAGGACTTGGCTAATAACTCCAGAAACTCGGCACCTTCCTCAAATGCCTCTGGGGGCCATACCTAGCTGACACATGAGCACAAAAAGACAGAGAGCAAGATGGTTCTCACTCTCAGCTGAACGTGGCGGAGTCCCTTCACTAGATGCTCGTACTTCGTGTCTAGGTCCTTCGCCACCTGACCATTGGCCACAGGCTCGAGCTCGCCAAGAAAATGATCCGTGACACTAACGAAGCTGACGGGGAATTAGTTTGGATACTTGTACAGCGGCAACACCATGCTCACCGGACGTTTGCCAGGTGTCCGAGGAGCGTGGCATACAGTTCAGCATTAAGCCGATGATTTGCTGACTGTGCAAGGAGCTTCAAATCCGGTCTCTTGAACTGCTCGAACGTTTTTTCCTCCAAGGTAAATCCCAGCGCATCACCTAGTGCATCTTTGGACAAAACAGACAAAACCGCAATCAGAGCGCGACACATGATATATATTGACGCCAGCGATTTTCGTTCGTTCAGCAAGGTAGACGGTTCTTGAACTCTCGCACCACGTGTCCATAAAGGTGATTGGCTAGTATGATGTTTAAGTATGTCGGTGCTGACATTTTCATTATGACTGCGTCTCCAGCGCATAATCGAATCTATGACGGGTTTTGGATGTTTCTGAGCTATCTTTCCCAAAGAGCCCATCAGGTCATCAAATTTGGGATCCAACGAGGGACCCATGAAGTTCGACAATAAGGGTTCGTGATCCTAAGGGCGCGTGAATGACATGTGCCCGACCAATACGAAGGGAAACGTAAATACCAGTGTTTCGCGAAGAAATACGACCATCTTCGCCTCCGCAAGAGTAGCAAACCGAATAAAAACTGCATGCAAAGCATAATCGGATGGCGTCTTAGGACCTGATGACACTTTGTCATCTTCCTCCATCACCGAAGGCCCATCACTACTGAACATCTGAGCACCAAATGCGTCGGGCACACGGGGAACGGGAGGGGGAGAGGATGAGTAGGAGAAGCCGTGACCATGATCACTCCCTGTATCCGAATTGTGAAATATAGACCCGGATTGAGAATGATGAGATCTTGCAGCGGAATGCCCTCTTGCCCTTGATGGAGCGCGGGGACGTGATTCGCTAGATGCAGGCGTCGGAGGCCGAGGATGCGGTGGACTTGTGGCATTAAATGTCTTATTAGATGTCAAGGTGGAATGAGGCAAGGACGAAGTCGAGCGGTTAAAAGGGTTCTTGAGAATAGGATATGCTTGGTGGTCTAGTGGAGGTAATGGCGGTATATCGGTATTCTTCTTGAACGCGTTTCTGATGGATGCAAAAGATGGCTTCTTGGAAAACGGAGAGCTTGCAGTTATGGAAGGTTGAGTCGTATGTGAGCTCTTGCCAGTCTGACGAACAGGTTGCGAACTAAAAGAATCCTCTGACGCGGCAGAATCACCACGACTATGAAAGTAGCTTCGGTCGCTACGTTCTGGAAGTGCAATGGGAGTCATGATAGTTGGTGAGTCCGGGCCTGATCCTGCATTTCCGAATCCACCAAATCCATGTCCTCCAGACCTGCCGAAGGGTATGGGAGTGGATTGAAAGTCACCATCGTCAAAGTCTGGACAATTCAATGTTACAAGCTTCTAGAAAAGTAGATGCATGGACTCTAACCTGGTATTGTAATCTGTAATACGTCCTCTGGGCTCATGATTCACTGCAAAAGTAGTGTCCGTACGGACCGCAATGAGTTCTTCAGGGAGGTCGTGAGGCGGAAGCAGCTAGGGTAGCTTGACGATGGTAGGTGAGGCTCCACGCACTAAAAGGCTTGTACGTCCCGTCCAAGGCCCTGCGTTTAACAACCGTCGAAACCGTCGATGAGTCCGTTGAACCAGTGATCTGAGCCTGGACACAAGGGCGACTGGTGCGTGACCGTGAGAACTTCGCACATAGGGAGGTATTGTACTAGTATTAGTAAGGGGACTAATAGGTGAAATTGATGCGGCATTGACGCGGCACAAGACCATGTAACAATGTTCAAATACCATCTTATGTTGCTCGCGTATTCTAAACACATCGTATACTCATTATTGATTAATATTTGAATGTCCATCTGCAGACCCAATTTACCTCTAACCACTGCATTTACAGTGCTTGTCCTTCGCGTTGCTCGGTATGTATCAATTAGTGGTACGCATTCTATATTGTCTTAATGGTGATCAAAATGATGGTTTTCAGACGCTGTATGAAGTGTTGTCTCAGCGTGTCAAGCATCGTCCCCACCTTGTCGAGCTCTATGCAGGCTCTGTAAGTACCATGTCAAGCCCCAACCGTGCTGTTTCGATGCTCAGTCAAGCTGCGTCAAACACCACTCACACCACGACAAGTTTTCCTCAACATCTTTGCAGCCTCGGTACTATGTCAACCCCCAGACTTACCTATGCTGCGTCACGATCACGGCAGGTGCGTCAGCACTTCACCTGTCTGTCTAGCATAGGTATATCTTCAATATATCACAATAATTGATTTTCTAACAATGTCATACACTGTAGCCGTTCCTAGGCAGTGATAAATCATTTACTAAGCATTTTGAGAGTTGCGACGACCGAGTAGTATCGCTGATCCGAGAAACAGCTCCTTTTACCTTGTTTCCTATGGCCTAGAGAAGACCCGGTATCGCCAATCCGTATATACTATGGCTTTTGTGAGTGCTTCAAGATACGAAGTCCACTCATTTTTAACCATCCTCTAGAATTTAATCAAACATATATTCAACTTTTTCTATCCCCCAGGGATAGGGAATGAAAACTATCCAGTGCAACCACCGGGTATTGGGGATCTTATTCATTGCTATGACCGCTCAGGTGCGCCGTTCGACTGGCAATCTGTGAGAGCTCGAGTTCAACAAGTAGGACAGGTAATATAATAGCTTATCTTCCAGCCTCTGTGCAGCCCACTCGGCCTTCACATGCATTAGGTGAGCAATGCTTCCATGGTTCTTTGCTCACATCTCTGACATAATAGACTACATCATGTGGTCGAAGAAGAACCTACTAGACAGTGTTGGTGCATGCAGCATCCCATATTGCGGCGACATCTCATCTCGCAAGTATACAAAAATTGCATATTGGTTCTCTGAGAACATTCCCGGTGCTTCGGATCAAGTCGAAAAATGGCTTGGTGGCATGCCTTTGGTGCACACTTTCACTCTCGTTGTGCTCACCGGAAGGCCAGCGACTCCAAAAACCGTGTGGAAGCTCGGAATGAGGAATGGAGCGATAGCGAGCTGTTGAAGATGGCGTGGGCTGACCTAATAATAAGTTATCCTGCCGACAGCTTTGTGGCAGACATAGACCTTGAGTGCCTGACCTCACTAGAAGCAAATATGTTTGAGGATTTCGAAGAAGCAGGACCTGCAGGCAACCAGCAATGGGGTTTGGACGCTGGTCAACATCACTGGCGGTGATGTATCTCAACGTGGCTAACGAATGGGTTCTGGGAAGAGAATACAGTGAGAATGAATTTGAGGTGAGGAAAATATTAGCTGCTCTGTGCAACAAGTCTCTTACTCGTATAATTGACAGCGTGGCCGCTCGTTCAGCGATAACTCTGATGCCACATCTTCAGACGAGCTATCTGAATTTGTCGCTCCTTCGCTGCTGGCTGAAGAACTTGCACCAGTTAAATGTCGCCAGGTTCTTCGACCCCAATGGACAATAAATTTGATTCAAACAAAAAACCTCGCCGGGCTTCACGGGGAGTCCAGAGAGGGAGGAAAAGAAAATAGTGATTGGCTGACGTAGCTACGTGTCCTTAGGATGAATAAAATAGTGAAGGAACGAGCATGAACTCGAAAGCATCCATAGGTGCAACTTTCACTGGCGTATCACACTGTCCGCGTCAAGGCTCGTCACCGCTGCGTCAAGGCCACGTCAAGGCTCGTCACCGCCGCGTCACAACCGCGTCACGCCGCGTCACAGGCGCGGCACCCGCACGACCGGAGCTACACCCTTAAGAGCTGCTGGAAGTTCAACGTTTAATTGGCATTTGGACGGGCGGCTACTACTGCATGTCGTGGCACCAAGTTGGTTGCACAATCTAACCATGGCCAAGTTCTATGATGAAATACCTGAATCTCTCATCGAATGGATCAAGAAACAGCACATGTTCTGGGTGGCTTCGGCTCCCCTGAGTCCTGATGGACATGTAAATCTCTCCCCCAAGGGCACAGCGGATAGTTTCCATGTCGTGAACTCTCACCGAGTTTGGTATCAGGATTTGACTGGGAGCGGTGAGTGTCGCATAAATTAGATTTCGTCCTAGTTAACTGTGCGAGCAAGGAGTGGAAACGATCTCCCATATCAGGGAGAATGGTCGCATAACGATCCTGTTTAATGCCTTCGAGGGACCTCCCAGGATTTTGAGATTGTTTGGAATAGGTACTTACAAGCCGAGGGTTCTTTGCCTTCCTTCAATTATATTCTAACATCCGAGTGTAGGAACTGTATATGAATATGGTACACAAGAGTACGAATCCCTTATTCCTCCTGAGACTCGGAAGCCGGGCTCTCGTGCAGCTATCGTCATTGACGTATATCAGTGTCAAACGGTAACCTATCTTTTGTCTACTCCGATGTCTTTCGGTCTAACAGTTCCGCTAAGACGTGTGGATTTGCCGTTCCAATCTACGACTTTGTTGCACATCGCACCCAGCTCCTCCGAATGGCTGATATTGAAGAGTCACGCGGCCGCGCTTCAGACGTCATATCCTCCCCAGAGATCCATCGGAAGGGTCTCAAATTATATTGGGCACGAAATAACTTGAGAAGCGTGGATGGCCTGCCTGGTCTGCTCACCGCACCTGATTCCAAAGCAACGCTTGTCAATAATTTTGACAAGGAAGGTCAAAGACCGAAGTTGCATAATTCATCTTTGAAGAAGGGGAGCGCCCAGAGCAGCAGTGCGAATTTAGCCATTGGTTTTGCCCTCGGTGCATTGGTCGCTACTGCACTTCCTTACATCCTATCCGTTACCGGAAGGTTTGGTATGTTCACCACCCGAGCTTAATGCGTGCCCATATGCATAGTGCTCTACGTCTGGTGTAATGTATTCATCATTCTGCTTTATATTGCTGCGCTTCAAAAACTGGCTTCGCGTACCCTTGACATTATTGAACTATCTTGTTCAGTCTAGCTATGCACGTTCTTTTGTAACAACACAAGGTGAAAAGTGGTTTATTTACCATTCGTCAGTCTCGTGCGTACCTATTTGTTTTGGTGGAACGACACCTAGTAAGTGACTGACTGGTTAGCTCTCACCCACTCTCCTTTAGTCTGACATATAGAAGAATAACAGTCATTCCTTCTATCTGAGTAATACTCAACGGCACGGTTGAAATTGGCTCACCCCATGACCGGATAGTGTGCTCAAGAGGCTATAATTAGAGTCTTCTCAAACACCGATAGGACCTAACCAGCATACCACTTATACTTAGGTCGACTGGCATCAAGCTGGCCAAATAATCCCCATGGCCAAGTACTATGATGAAATACCTGAATCTCTCATCGACTGGGTCAGGAAACAGCACATGTTCTGGGTGGCTTCAGCTCCTCTTGGTCCTGACGGACATGTAAATGTCTCCCCCAAGGGCACAGCGGGTTGCTTCAATGTTGTAAACTCTCAGCGAGTTTGGTATCAGGATTTGACTGGAAGTGGTGAGTGCCTCATTGAATGATTTTCATCTTATTCAACTGTAGGCCCTGGGGGTAAAGGTGTGGAAACAATATCTCATATCAGAGAGAACGGTCGCGTGACGATTCTATTTCATTCCTTTGAGGGACCTCCTAGGATCTTGAGGTTGTATGGGATAGGTACAAGACAATATTACTTCCCTTGTGTCACTCACATTCTAACATCCAGTGTAGGGACTGTATATGAATATGGCACGGAAGAGTATGAATCTCTCATTCCTCCTGAGACTCGTAAACCGGGGTCTCGTGCAGCTGTCGTCATCGATGTATATCAGTGTCAAACGGTAGTACCTCTGATCTAGCCTGTTTCTGAAGTTGGATCTAACCATTCCGCTAGTCATGTGGATATGCTGTTCCCATATATGACTTTGTGACGCATCGCACTCAACTCCTCCGATTACACAACTCAAGAGAGTCATACGACCGCACGTCAGACGCTACCGCCTCCACAGAGATCGATCAGAAGGGCCTTAAAGCCCACTGGATACGAAACAACTCCAGAAGCGTGGATGGCCTGCCTGGCCTGCTGACAGCACCTCATTCCAAAGTCACGCCTGCCAGTAACTTTGACAAGGAAGGTCCAAGACCGAAGTTACACCATGTACAATCGAGGGATGAGAACGCCCTGAGTAGCGGTGTGACTTTAGCGGTTGGTTTTGCACTCGGTGCATTGGTCGCCACTGCCATTCCTCACATCCTATCCGCCACCGGAAACTTTGGCATGTTTGCCGCCCCAGCTTGAGTAATGGCATAATGCGTTTAGTGCTCTTGACGTTGTGTAATGTACCCATCATTCCACCCCATATCGCCGTGTTGAAACAACTAGCTTCGCGTACCATTGACATTATTGAATCATATTGTCCAGTCTACCTATGCACGTTCTTGTGTAACACGAGATAGTGGACATAGGTTGAAAAGTTACGGTGGTTCATCGAGTTACCGTCCGTCAGTCTCGTGCGTACGCTTTCGTTTTAGTGGAACGCCACCGTGCCCCCCTAGTCTGACCTATAGAAGAAAGATAGTCATTCCTGCTATCTGACAGTGGCATGGAGACTGGTGACCAGCCCCTCCATGAAAGCCGTCGATAGAGGAGGACTGATAAACTAAGTTTGAATTTAGATGCTGAGCGGATTCCCAGGGTAACGTGATGTCTGGCCAATGAGAAAACGAGTGTTTTTTGACGTGTTGAATAAAATACAAAATAAACAAAATAATTTTATCTATTGATGCGATGCGACTCACACTTGCAAATTTCGTGGACCAGCACTCACTCATAGAGGGAATCCGCGTTGCATCACTGGATGTGCTGGATCATTTTGCGCGCGACCTTATTCAAGAACGGCTCCCAATGGACTACCTTCAGACACTTGGTGATATCGACCAAACGGACGCGTGCTTAATTGCCATGTTCGTTTTGACGGCAACCATCATTGTTCCACGTCAATTTCAGCTCAAAGCAGTTCTTGCAACTTTGAACGGTCAAGACAGTGTGACAACTGCAGGAACAGGCAGTAGGAAGACTATGCTTAAGTGTAACAACTTTGTGCATCATGACATGCACATCTGCAGTTGATTTATGTAGGCGTTGTTTATGACTGCAATATTTTTTGTGATGGAACTGTTGTTGATAGTCGAGGTATGCAAGGGGAATTGTTTGGTCCAATAACCTCGAGGCATTTTGTGACGTTCACCATGATGTAGTGTTGACTGGTTGTTGACCGATCGTAATCCAAAAAGTTCAATTAGTTGTCAAGCAGAATTTCAATAGCATGAATGCGAAGTTGATATTGGAATGAATGCATCTGATCGAAGGTCGGACGAACATCAGAGCTGAACGAGATACCAGTAGCATGGAGGGCACGGTTCAACATTGGTGAGAGGTGCATATAATCTGGATCCCCTGTTGCGAACTTCACAAAGAACGGCAGAGGTTCCTGACCGAACCTTCGCTGGAGCATCAGATCACTGTTCAACGAAGATGGATGTGCTTATGTTGATGTTGTCATAGCATATCACATGCGGCCGCCAAATGAGCTGTCTCGCATGTTCGAGGCACCGTGCAGCAAGCTTCCCGAGCAGCTTAAGGAGAGATGTAAATGAAATGTGAAGGCCACATTTGTACAGGGCTTCGACGGTTTGTCTGGATGCGCCAATTGTCCAAAGAAAGAGAGTAAATAGAGCAGCAAGGAAAAGGCTATGATGTGAGCGCTGAGACACGAGTTGGGCGATAATCACATTATTCGCCTTTGAAACAAGCAATTTGTTCATTAACGAAAGATACATAAACATCAGAAAAAGTAATGTATCATACAGTACTGCAATCTTTTATCTTGTTCTTGGCCACAGTACGATCCGTCTGAGCAGCACGACACAGTATAGATTGCAAGGCTGGTGCTTTGGGTACAACCGTGATTCGCATAATCGAATTAAGATCCCATGTTGACAAGAACCCCGGAGTGATGCAGTCGAGCGTTCCCCGAAGATCTTCCTTCATGGCATCCATTTCGGTGCTGATAGTTTCACAGACATAGGTGACAGCATGGGGGTGAAACCAGTTCAGCAGTCGAGAGCCCTCGTGAGTCGGCAAACATATGGTCCAACACCTACTCCAGCTTCCCTCGTGAGGACTCATCCTTGAGAATTTCCTTCTCCTCCTTCGAAGAGTAGTATATTCGGTCACGATTGACGGCGAAATCAAGCTGTGAAGGATCAAGGATCGTGGACATAAAGTCAAGGACGGATATGCGCCCGTCTCGGAGAATCTTTATAGCGGATTTGATGCGCTCGTGCCGTGAGAGTCGTGGAGAGGCTGTACCTGTTGTGACATCCGCGAAACCAGAGTCGAACAAACGATTTAAGTCACGATCGAGAATCATCGAAGCCTCAGAGCCTCGCATCTTGAGTGCAGGCTGTGATCTGACTGGTCCAGGAGCTATAGAACAAGAGAGAATGATAACATAAAGCAATAGATACACAGAAGGAGCAACGGAGGCGGTGGACGAAACTGCCCAGCAGCTGTTAGCGCGCTCGACTATCAACGTCGACGGCGCGACGCGACACTAGGATTTAGCGAAAACTTAGCAAATTTTCACGTGATCTCTGATATCCCCAAAAAGGATTATCTATCACGTTACCCTGGGAATCCGGTCAGCATCCAAATTCAGTTTTACCAGTCCCACTATCGACGGCTTGCCTCATAGAGGGACTGGTCACCAGGCTAGTTGAAATTGGCTCACTCCATGACTGGATAGTGTGTATAATTAGATCCAAATTAGATCCTCTCAAACACAATTGTTAGGTCCTATCGCCGATAGGACCTAACCGATAGGACCTAACAATTGTGTTACTTAAACTTAGGTCGACTGGCATCAAGCTGGCCAAACAATTCCCATGGCCAAGTACTATGACGAAATACCTGAATCTCTCATCGAATGGGTCAGGAAACAGCACATGTTCTGGGTGGCTTCAGCTCCTCTTGGTCCTGGCGGACACGTCAATGTCTCCCCCAAGGGCACAGCGGATTGCTTCCATGTTGTGAACTCTCATCAAGTTTGGTATCAGGATTTGACTGGAAGTGGTGAGCGTCTCATTGGATAATTTCAATCTTATTCAATTGCGCGGGTAAAGGTGTGGAAACAATATCTCATATCAGAGAGAACGGTCGCGTGACGATTCTATTTCATTCCTTTGAGGGACCTCCTAGGATCTTGAGGTTGTATGGGATAGGTACAAGACAATATTACTTCCCTTGTGTCACTTACATTCTAACATCCAGTGTAGGGACTGTATACGAATATGGCACACAAGATTATGAATCTCTTATTTCTCCTGAGACTCGCAAACCGGGGTCTCGTGCGGCTATCGTCATCGATGTATATCAGTGTCAAACGGTAGTACCTCTGATCTAGCCTGTTTCCGAAGTTGGGTCTAACCATTTCGCTAGTCATGTGGATACGCTGTTCCAATCTATGACTTTGTTACGCACCGCACTCAACTACTCCGATGGCTCGACACGAGGGAGTCGTGCGACCGCGCTACTGCTTCCACAGAGATTAATCCCAAGGGCCTTAGAGCCTACTGGATGTTAAAGAACCTCTCAAGCGTGGATGGCCTCCCTGGTCTGCTCACAGCACCTGACTCCAAAGTAACGCATCTCGGCGTTTTTGATAAGGAAGGTCCAAGACCGAAGTTGCACCGTTTGTCCCCGAGGGATGGGAACGCCCCAAGTACCGGCGCAACTTTAGCGGTTGGTTTCGCAATTGGCGCATTGGTCGCTACTGCCCTTCCTCGCATCCTATCCGTCACTGGAAACTTTGGTATCCGAGCTTAATATGTGGCAATGGTATAAATACCAACTCTATTTTATACCTATGTGTTGAAATAACTTGCAATTGCGTACCCATGGGACTGTTGAATCATCCTGTGCCCTTTAGCTATGCACTGCGATGATGCCCGAAAAATTCTCTTTCTATTCGTGGAAGTCATGATGCCCCGATGGCTCAAGGTAGTGGTATCAGGAGTCACATAATTCTTGGCTAATTTCTCCACGTCTTCGTCCGTAAAATCACAGGAGGCCGAAGGTGGTATCACATCGTCGGGTAAGACGGCCTTCTCCATATATGTGTCCCGAGCCGGGAACACCGTCGAGAGGACATAATAAACGACGAATGCTGACCAGAACTATCAAGAAAGGGGGAAGTACAGTCAGTCGCACGGATGAAATGTAGTAAGTACACGCACTCCAAATATCCACCCAATGGCAAATAAATTATGGATACCTCCGACGTTGATGGACGGCTGGATAGAGTGAACGAGCCCTGGCATAGCTGGTGCAATGCAAATCACAAGTGTTGCCAAAGCACGCCAGTTCTATCAACGAGCTTGAGCCACGCTCACAATCTGGAACATAAATTGCTAGCCAGTGGAAAAGAACTTACCACTCCAAACGTATATCGGTATCGACCATTAACTTGGTACATCGCTGGGACGTCAATTCGACCCCGATGGATTAACCAGTACTAACAGAACTTCATTCAGTTCAGTGTGCGTCGATGAAGATTGGTTTACTTACATCAGCAATCATAATTCCAACGAATGGTCCGATGAAAATGGTGTAGCCACTAAGAAATGACAAAAATCCGGATGCTCTACAAATGAATGAACTAAATGAAAGAACATTGAATTGAGTCAACAAACTTTGCCAGAACTTCCCAAGGACAGAATGCCCATCCACCAATGAATGCACATATCACTTGACCGCGACGTATATTGATGTATTTCGGAAAGCAGACTGTGAGGTCGTTGGCAGCCACAAGGGCATTAGCGCTAATATTTGTCCCGACAGTCGTCAGCAGAAATGCGAACGAGGCAAAGAATGCTGCAGCTCGGTTGTCCCATTGGTCGATCAGCCGTAGGGGGTCCCACAGTGCCGAACCATAGAGGACAATTCCTGCACTCGTCACGGCCAGCCCAGCGAACGAGCAAAGTGTGAATGCCACTGGAATAATGATAGCTTGTGAATATTGTCTGGTTTGATTCGAGTCAGGAGGAATGATTCATGCACGCCGACCGAAACGAACTAACGCTCTCTCATGTGTGGCATACCGCTGTTTGAAGATAAACACAACATATTGAAGGATGTAGTGTGGTCACAAACCGTAAAATCCGCTATATTAACCGCATAACCACAATAAAGACTCAGCGCACTGTTGAGTGCCGTCAGCCAAGCCCAGGAAAGGTCAGATCCTTGCACCGTCGCATGCTGAGCAAACAGTCCGACTGCAGGAGGAACCTTTACAAACGCCCAAATGACCATAGCAAGCCAGGCAAAAGGGACAATCACTCCCTTGACCATGAAGAGATAACGAATTTTCTGGGGAGACAGCAGCATGAATGGAAATTGGAGGAGCCAGTAAAGAAGGTAACACATCATGCCTGAGCACATCAATTTCGATCAGGAAAACATGTGCGCTCGAGCAATGAGCACTTACCGACGCTGGTGGTGTTTGAGGAGGCCGGTATGTGATTCGGGACATGGGCAACAGACGGCCATATGGCCTTCAGCATCTGCAGGATTATGCTGTTGAAATACACTATTCTTCCACAGCAAGTACTGTACCTGGTAGATACATTCAGAACCATTATATGTCTGTTTTTGTTAGCAGAACTAAAGAGAGCATCGCGCATGAATTTAAAATACTCTACCTGAATTCCAAACCAGGACATGGCAATTATTCCCCGCGTAATAACAGGGAAGTAGCTGAACCAAAATCCGAAAGACGACCGGCTAAGGACCGAGAATGGAACCCTCAGGCGGGTACCGATAGTCCCAGTGAGAAGTATGGGAACAGCCGTTATACAGTATGCAACAACAATGGCAGGCAAGGCCTGTCTCCTGGATTCAGAGGGTCAATCCTGCTCGGGATATAAAAATTTGAACTTACCAGGAAAGACCGATAGCTAACATCGAGCTCGCAACCTGTCCGACGTCAGCCCCCACCAGGTTGGCGCATCTCTTTTGGACTCACTTCCCAGACTGCGATATTGCTGGCATCGGAAAACCAATATGATACCTAGAAGACATTGGAGTTAATTTGAACTGTTTGGCAGGTGGCCTCTGTCACGAACGTAACTCCATGCACTTAATACGAACATTATTCGACCAGACTGATTAGACT
The DNA here is from genome assembly GCA_016628065.1 of Suillus lakei. NCBI lineage: Eukaryota > Fungi > Basidiomycota > Agaricomycetes > Boletales > Suillaceae > Suillus > Suillus lakei. Next base: position 139,848 of record JABBWA010000075.1, on the reverse strand, counting down.
TGTTGGGAAATCACGGCAAGAGGGTGATGCTTACCTCCATGTTCGAAAGCGCAGGGGCGTTGGGTCCATATCATGATTGCTCCATCTATTGTCCGTCGCAAACGCTGTATTCTCGAGCTCAAGCTCCCATGTTGAGAGCTTCAACCACTGTACGGGAGAAATGGTCATAAGAGCTGATGGCGATATGGTACCCGAGACAAATTATCTCTGAACAGGTATATACTGTGCACACTAGTATACATGTGTGCAGAGATATTTGTGTCTCGATAAGAACGGTTTACATCACAAGGGGAGAGGTATTTTCGTTCGCCTACTCTGATAAAAGTGATGATAGTCCTTGTCCGAGTGAGAGTCACTGGTGGGTGACAGATAAGGTGTGCGCGCTCACGATTACATTGCAATGTGCCCAGGGTTTTCCAATTTCCAAGGCCAAGGTTTTTGGGCAGGGTCAAAAAGCCACTAACTTGACGGGCCGCGGCCCAAGCGGCTCGGGCTTTGTCAATGTTGTGTCAATGTTTGTGGTAACGTGATGGGGAGCAGTTGCCATGACCTTTTGACAGACGAGGTCACGTTAGCTTAGTCTCCTCATGACACCAGCCGAGAATAATATGCAGATATCTGATAATGGTAGCTCTACCAGCGTGGGTCTACGATACAAAGCAGTGCTGTGATAGTCGTCAAGTAAGCAGTACAGGGCAAAAGAGACCGAAAAATTGCAAGGAGAGACAGCAATGCAGGATTCCATAGCGAGTGTGGTAACTAGACATGATGAGAACGGGGGCAAGATCGTGGATACGCGAGAACCTGAGAAATATGAGATCGACTGGCGATCATCAAGAGACAGGGGAGACGTTGAGGCGAACAAGAAAAGAATCATGAGGTCACGTTATGGCTTAGGAGCAAGGTCCCGGAACAAGTAGGTCGTGCGATGAATAAGCAGGCATCCGGGTATCACCGTATCACATTCAGCCTCTGAGCCAGTTTTTGAATCAAATCTTCGTCAACGCCAAACTCCCGGGCGATGTCGTTGTATGGGCCAAGAGCGGGTACAGTGAGGGCTAGGAGCAGAAAACGTAGCGTATGGACCAGGAATAGAGATATCATTGTCACGAATGAAGACGCCGCTGTCAGCGCGGAAGTGCCCGCCAGGGAGCTGGAAAGCGGGAATGAACGGCGGAACAGGAGGTCTCACTAGGCTGGAAAGCATCTGGGCTTGTTGTGGCGCAAAGGCTGCGGATGATGGCGCTTAGTGGTAGTTCCAAAAATATCAGCAAACAATACCTTGACAAGTTACCGCAGTTTGAAGAAGTTCGTCCAACAAACGAGATCCTTCCGTTATCGCATTCCCCACCCCTGTCATAAGAAGACCCAATGCCGCTACGGGATGTCAGGTCACAAGTGGTCAAGCAATACGAGGGACTCACAGTAAGTCAGATCTATATGAAAAGAAGGATGTTAGGTTACTGTTTCAAGCATCCCTGGGATAGAGAACACGTACTAAACAGGTTATCTCTGAGGTTGTTGGTCCAGAATGCCCTACTATCAACATCCACGGGGAACTTGGATAGGATGCTAATGAGGAAATGGAAGGGAAGGGAGGGAACTTTCAGGAAATGCGACTATCAAGAAGCCTCAGTGAGCAATATCACAAGTCGAATCACAACGACGTACATCGGGTGACTGTACAAGATGTAACAGGGCCTTGAGTTCCGCGTCGGTTCATTATGCCAGTCTCGAGGGCCCCCCGAACCTGATCATTCCTCAAGCCAGTGAGTGATGGTCTGGAGCCCTCGAAGCCGCCTTTCCACGTCGGGAATAGCTACCAAATTCGTCAGATTGGCAGAGGTTTTATATCATGAATATCATACAGAACGCATCAACTCTTCCTGCGAGCTACGAGTGACAGTGACCCCCCGCGCACGCTTGCCTTTACCGAGGACAGAGTTTTGCACGCCGCGCAAAGCAGCCCTCGCATACTCCTCCGTTGCCAGTTCGACAAATGCATGGCTGAGGGTTTTACCCCGTGGATCCAATAGAACATGCACTCGCACGACGGGCTGCTTGAGCCAGGCCATGATAGCTGGCGGAGTGATATCCTGCGACAAATCAGATACGCCACAAAGCCGAAAGTATGGACCCACCCAAGGCACGTTGTCAACGCGAAGAACCACGTTCTCGACTCTTTGCTGCTTAGGGGCAGAGGTAAAGTTGGGAGGGGATAAATCCCGTTGAAAATGAACAGCGAGTTGGTCCGTGTGTGGCGCAAAAGGGGTGGGCTCAAAGCTGGGTAAAAGTGATCTGTTGGGTCTAGCGGAGCGTCGTTGCAAAGGAGAAGAACTGGCATCTAGTGGAGTGAAGGCGGAAGGAAAATTAAAATGCGGAGGTATGGATGATACCATTGAGTTGTCGTCAGATGGCCGGCTTTGGAGCTGGAAATCTACGACGGACTCCTTGCAAACGGCACATTGCATGGCTTTTTCGCCGACGATGTTGAGGGCGCTTGTAAGGCATCCTGAACACAGAGGATGTTCGCACGGCTTGAGGATTGCGAACCGACCCCCATCGCGACCACAGACAGAACAGGCTGTTGACGAGATGATGGTGGCGTTCGACCGCATATTTTCTTGGAAAAACGACTCGTCGAAATGCTGTTGAACACACTCTGTAATAGTCGGAAGACTGGAACCGTAGAATGGGTCGTGCAAAGAAAAAGGTTCAGCTGAAGGGAATGACTGAGGATACGGTTCAAAAGCGTTCTCGTCGATGTCGAAGAGCTCGGTAGACATCTACATATGGAAAGCAGTGTACCATATCAGCTAATCAATGAATACGGATCAGTGAGAAGACGAGTCACAAACCTGCCCAAATGAAGGACGTCGTCGTGTGTGCGCGGGATCAGTCAAGCTTCCTTTGAATTTCAACTGGCTAACGTTTGTTGGTTTTGGTGGCGGTGTATTCAGCACTCCAAGAGCGCGGCGAGCGGGAGTTCTGAGTGCATAGGGTGAGAGCGGGGCGCGAGGTGGTGCTGTACTGGAGATTGTCCGAGACCGCCGATGAATTGCGAGGAAAGGCGGGGGGAGAAGTGCTGTATAGGAGATTATCAGTGGTGCTCGAATGGAGATTTTTTATGGCAGTGACAAACCTTCCTCGGTTACGAAACCTGTACAATTCATATCAGAATGGGCCAAATCGCTGGCTAAATGCGCATATATGCATAGCGGGGACCAGTTTTTAGTCCACGGAGCAGCGGAATAGGACAGCAATCACAACCAAAATGACATAATGATAATGTAGCTGCATGAGTCACATACAACAATTAACGAATGTATGCGTACCTTCATCATCACCATAATTAGAGTCGTCAGCACTCGAGACCTTGATACCGTTTTCATTGGCACGTGAGCGCCAATTCTCAGCAATGTCCGCAAGACTCTTGTCCACCAAAAGTGCATCATTTTCGGCAGAATGAGATATAACGTAACGTTTATTCAAGCTAGAAGCCGATCCTGGGGTGGTTATAGTTGAACTTGATGCAGTCGAGAATGAACGGAGGCTCAATGGCGTGTATGGTGTAGAGTAGGTGCTTGCGGGGGTAACTGGCGATCGATACGAAGCCTTTTGCGGGCGGACTAAACGTTGAGGGGTCACCGGTGCTGCAAATAGCCGTTCTGACCTGTTCAAACGACTACAAGCGGGTGAGGTGGGAGCAGAAGCGGGTGCAGTGGGAACTGAAAGCGAGTGCTTATGCATAGTGACTATTGGTATCCATGTAACCAATGAACGGTAAGAAGCAGGGAAACAAGAAAAGTAATTGATAACAATACCTTTGTTAGTCCAGGCTCGAAATAAAGGAGGCTATGCACGAATGGCAGTAACACCGGAAGACTTGGTGGCTCAGGATGTTGCCCCTTGCAACGACGGAGTCCAAGATTTTCCTTAACGATATGAACTCTTTCTTGACGTGAATCCGAGGCAGCTGGTAGATGATCGTGGTTGGGGAGAGAGATAGAAGTGATGGTGTCCCAAATGACGACCAAAGTGAAAATAACAAGCTGAACTAGAAAGAAACCAATGCAAGCGTGTGGGAACATGCCTTATGATGGGCGCGTCGCGTAACAAGTCACGTGCATTCTGACCTCTTCACCCTGAGGACGCCATGCGGCAGTCATGCCTTTCTAGATGGCTTATGTGTAGATCAGGTCACCACATATTTCTGCGTGAGCTCTTTTAGCGCTGATTCATCTCTGATCTAAACTTTGTAGTTCCACATGAAATATCTCGAATTTTCGTTCACTTTACCGTTGTCACGGATGAAAAGAATGAAAGGGTGTTGTTCTAACAACTACCTGCATATGTTTAGCACATATTTTGATTGCGGAAATATGCACTCAATAACACACCGACTGGAATATAAATCTGTTGGCAGCTATTCAAATCATTTCTGACGTGAGTGCCTACGTTCTCGAAAGTGTCTCTCCGACTCGGAACAAACTCAACAGAGTGAGGCTCACCTGCTTACTCACTGCTGGAAATATTGATTTGCCAACTTGCAGGTCACCGGTCATTTTCCAGGGATTTTCTCGAAGGAACGCTAAAACTTGCCTCCACCTGATGATCGGTGCGTTTGCAGCTGGCGTGCCCAGCCCATCATCATGTCGCCGCTTCAAATCATCCAAATCCAAGTACTAGAACGTTAGTCCGATGACAATGGGATCACTTGCAAAATGCGCCGGCCACCACTGTATATATCCGGATGGGTTCCTTCTCTCAAGTCCTTCGTGTCTTTCCAGCGAGCGCGGTCGCAAGATTATATTTTCCTATGCTCATGTTAAAATAATCTCCATGTACGTCCAGCGGAATTCCGGCGTCCGAGAGAAGCTCCTCCTGACTACGCTCCTCCTCATCAAGTAGTCATCGCCGTATAGTCAGTTGGGACGGCGGTCTCTGACCGAATTAATTGGTACTGCGCAAATGTGGTATGCAATGACTCAGTCCGTTCAGCACGCAAAGTCCCTCCACACGGATCACACATCTTGATCAACTGCCTGGTTAGTCAGTGCCGATCCCGTTGGTGATCAGGGCCTGCGATGCGCACCGCAGATTATTTCTGGATTACATTACTGTTAACGGTTCTCTCGTAGCCACCTATCCACAAGTTCGAATTGAACGGATAAGTTATCAGTCGTCCCTGACAATCGTGAGTACGGGTCCAATTTGTCTGCCCCTGACTCGTCCTATTCACAGAGTGACACATAGGAGCTGAGCCCCGCATATTACAGTCCCAAATCTCGGAGCTGTGAGCAATCGGCCGCCTACGTATCCGTATATATGCATATCACGGAATCTTGTCAACGGGTCACCTATGACAGGACATATGTCGGCGGTCGGGTGGCGCTTGTCAGCCCAGCCTTGACTTATATACCTCGATGAAGACTAGTTCAAGCTCCAAAGACTTCCTGTGGACCCATCGCGGTCTCCGAGCCCGTCCTATAAGGCCGATCCGCTACGCGCGGAAGCAATGTATTTGGGTAATATCATGTGGTGTTCATTCCAAGATTGATCATGATGTCATTTCACGAGCGAACAATCTAGGCAAAGGTCGAGCTAAAGTAGGGCATAGATTGGCCATCTTCGGACATAGCGCTTGGACCAGATACACAAGAGTGGGCAATCCAGTGAATATTTTTGCTCCTGCGGAGCTGGTATCGGTGGTATAAAGAGGTAGTACATCTAGCAAGTGAACAATAAGTGTACAATGAAATGCCTGATTCGGTACGATGGTGATGAGAATGGTGTTACAAGGTTTACAGAGTCCGAGGGGGAGAGAGGTATGGAAGAAAAAGATCCAGACTGCCCAAAAAAAATTGCGCTACCTACAAGTTCCAGACCCTTTGAGTGCCCTGACCGAAATTCAACTCCACACTCTTCAGAGAGTCCCACTCGTTTGAAGTGAGAAACTGTTCGATGGCATCCTGCCAATCCTCGAATTCGTCGGAGGCGCATTCCCGTGTGAATGCATCCTGAGCTGCACACATCGCTGCGTTAACTATGGTGATCCGCTTGATTTCACAAGCGTTCAAAACGTTGAGCATGGGGAGAAGGTCATCCAAGGCGACTCGTTCTGCATCCACGTGAAAGTTTGTGAGGGTGGGTAAAGGGGAGGTGATTTCATCCTCAACATCCATCCAGTCCTTTCCGAGGCAAGTGGACGGTTGGGATTCACCAAGAGAAATTCCTGTTTTGAATGACCGCAAAACAGGACCGCAAGCCCGAAGCCATGCCAAACAGGCCCTGCCCTCCACTTCACTATCCCTGTACATGCTTCCAGAGAGTGATACACGCTCCAGCTGCGCAAGTTTTCCTTGCACATACATGTTTTCATCGCAATCGATCCATACATCCCTCAGGTCGAGTGACTTGAGAGTGGGAAGTTTCAGGAGGCTAGGAATGCAAAGCTCTTCGCCGAGGATAGGGTGCGAAGGGATGTCGTGGTCGTTGAGCACCAACGGAACACCAGGGGGAGAGCAATTGTCTACATGCAACGCTGAGCGAGTGATGTGGGAAAGCGTGAGATGAGTGAGGGATGATAAGGACGCGGCTAGCGAGACTGCGATACGCTCAGACCTGTGTGCGGGATCCATCAGACAAAAGCTGTGCAAATAGCGTCGCAATCACTTACACAGGCGCAGTCTCTTCTTGACCCCAACAGCCAATCTCGAATTTTTGGACCATTGTAAGAGTAGCAAACACGGGTATGATTGTGGATGCATCAAGTGATCCCGCAAGCGAGAGCGTAAGGGACCGCAGGCACGAACAAGTGGCAAGAAGGGTTGCAAGGTCTTGTGTACAGTCAACTTCTTGTACGACTGCTCTCTCGCCGGGTTTTGTGCAAACACTAAGACGCCTTATAAGCGCCCCGTATCTGGCTGGTACGTGCATGGCGAATGATCGCAGGGCACCACGAGATGAGATTGTGACATCGGAAAAGATTCGAGGTACGAGAAGATTATAGGAGGCTCGAGAGGTACGTGAAAGAGCACGAGTGTCCTGAGGAGGGAGGAAGCGAGCAACAGCTAGGTGAAGTTCAGCTGGGAGGTTATTCCAAGTCATGATGATGGATGGATGGATGCTGGAGAAGATGGAATGGTCTCGAGGGCTATTTGTACCTTGATATCAGGTTCTCGATATTGGCACCTTCTGCGGATTAAGTTAGCAATTGCAAAGTGCTAATCTCCATCTTCGTCGGGGGAGTTGCTTGAATGACACTACTCGCGCCTTTCGCATTCCATGGTATTCGGCGCAATCCATAACTACTAAACTTCTCTCCGAGATCAAAGGAGACGTTGATTGCCTAATCCGGTTATCAATCCCACGATCACTTCTAAACAAATCCGTCGTTCCGCAAATTCCCGCCAACCCACTTCTGCCGCGGCGCGCCATGCTGTGCACTTGTGTTATGACATCCTTGATTGTCGGCCCATCTCCATCCCGGGCCTGTCAGGCTAAAGTAGTCAACATCAATTTATTCCTAGGGAGATGCGGTTCTCAGCATCTGCCACGGCCTACAACCAAGTGAGTAGTCATTATGTATATCCGTTAATTTATCCAAGCCCTATCGTGAGACCGAAGATCATCTCTACAGCATGTAGCTATTATTGTACCCATGTTTCCGTGGCCATTGGCGCCGACCTGACTGGTGATTATCTCAACACCAGCGCAGTGGGCAAATTCATCATTGGTGCCACCTTTCAGCGGTGTTTGAGGTTTGGGAGGCATTTATTTAGCCAACAGCGGCAAGGTCTCAGATGCAGAGGGGCAAGGGAGACGGAAGGGATGATATTTCCCTGTGTAAGCGGTGAGTAAGTGCTTATTGGTCGATGATTATGTCCGGTGCTATACATACTCACGTAACTAATAATATTGCATCCTGGACTAGCACTCCATCTCACCTATGTCCGCCTATTGCGCTGTACGGTACTGGCCAGAATCACGTGCATCCCGGGTCAATTTGTGGCCAAGGCTTGCCCCTGACTTCAGTCGACCCTGTAGTCTGGTCTCACCTTGAATGCTGGAGCTGCTAACATCCCAACCTGTCACGGCTGAATTTCGCTGTCAGATTGACGTCCCGCTCCGTCATGCTGCTTGTTCCGATCTCGACTGAAACGGACTGTTCATCAGTATCAAAAAACGCATCAACGCACGTATCCAGGATGTCCTGATCGCTCTCGCATATTGGATCCTCCGGGCTCTGGCTTTGGCACTGCCTTTTTGTTTGGTCCCTTCGGTCTGAATCATATCAAATCTTCCTAGGATTCCATTTCTCGGTCGTTACTCTGGAGTGCTGCGATGCTGTCAGAACGGCGGCTGGGTGCCTCTCTCGGTTCCGGCTTTGAGCTACGGCTTCGCCTCAGGTTTTTGGCAGAAATAATGTTATTATCCACTTGGAGTCCCGTAACCAAGCAGTGGTCTTCTTGCATTATTTGTTCTCTTGTCATGTCCAGAGCACCCGCCGGTAGCCGCCATTACCCGAAAGCGCGCAGGTTGAACGTAACCAGAAAAATGCTGAGTAGTCCTCACCGCTGGCTAACCGGCCCATATATTACCGTTACTTTCTGGATCTGCGAGGCCCCGGTTACTAGCAGAAGCAAAAATGTTTGCCGGAGTAGGAACTACTTGCACCTATTGAATTCCTGCTTCATTCTTGGTATCTAGTGGGGCGGGTACTTTTCCCCAGATGGAGTCGGCCACGTCGGCCTCCTCAGGATCGACCGAGTCCTCGCCATCGATGGCATTTCAAAGTCAAGTCAATGTCAAAGTTGTGTCCTGTATTTCCATTGTCGAATGACACGTTACATGACTTGCAGTATAGCAAATGCTACATTCTCCGATGCGCTCGACACGCAAAATGCATGTCTTCCAGAATCAGCTGCACGTTCCGCACAGACAGCTTCAGAGCCCCGCGATGCGTACTTGCTGTATAGTTCGCCGACAGCAACGCATCGTCAGCGTCATCGACATTCGCCAGTTACATCCAGTATCGACGATCACTTACGGTAATATCATTACCGCTATTGGGTACCGTCGGGATGCCAATTGCACAGGTTCACCATTTGCCTGAGTTACCTAGAACATTCTTCACCACTCACTACGCACGATGCGTGTCGTACGGAATTGAGCCTCCTGTCGTTAGTTCATGTGATGTCGGTCGGCGGCGATGCTGGGAGAATGTTGTTTTTAGTGACGCCACAATCATCATGAAGGGTTTGCCACTTGGTGCCTGGTTTCGTCCAGGTCAACGTTACACCTGGTCTTCAAACTATTGTATCACTCGCTTCTAAAAAATTATTGTGGAGTCAGCTTCCTTTGATGCAAGTACGGAATACCCATTGCTCTTCTACATGTGTAGTGCATCGCCTTGGCCGTATGCCTAACCCCATGGAAAGATACGCCTACCTCGATCGAAGACTAAACTTGCCTATTTTGGGACGGCCTTCTATTTCTCACTCCGCGCGTCAAATCTCGAGTTTCATCTCATCCATCATGAGTCTATCACAATTATAGGCAATTGGCACATGGGCAGCTGAGAAAACTTTTTATGTATGAAGTGGCTCCAGTTGGCTCCTTCGTAATATCACGCGTACTGATCACATGTATAATTTTAGTGGAAAACAGGTTTCCGAGTTGCCCCACATGCAGCAGCGCTGGCCTGGCCTAGTGGGCCTCACTAGGGTTGAATCACTATTCCATCAAGTGGCTTCTCCCGAACCTGGTGTATCATCATCAGCTAACTCAGTGACCTCGGTCTACGTCACGGACCGTAGGACCACACACTTTGATTACGGGCCTCGTCGAGTCCTACTCGCCGACGCCGAGTACGCGGTCCTGTGGCATCGCGCCGATTTATTGACCCTGGACTCCTAATTTCTATCTCCGGGTCGGTGACTAGAAAGTAGAATTCGATTCGTATCTGAATGCAGTGGAGCATCACCTCACCCTTAAGCTTCAGCTTCAAATTCCGGTTCAAGATTACGACTTTTCACATGCACATCCAATGCGCATCTCTACGTGTTCCGTACGTCAAAGTTTATACGGAAACGAACACCGTGTCGGAGCGTAAAACGCACGTCAATTTGATTGCTAGAGTTTTAGCACAGGAGCTGGCCTTCATACGTGTAGACTCTCCGATGGTACACTGATCAGGTACTAGTCCACTATTATCTTTTTGATGCTGTAAATGCCCTGATTCTCTTCGTCGAAACCGCCCATCACCTTAATTGTCTGTTCTCGTAAGCGAGACGAGGTCGAATTAAGGGCAGAAAAGGAACTACACTTCCGAACGGATAGGATCAAGGTTGCGACCCACGTATTGCAAATAGACAAGACGGCGAATTCGGGACATCAGTAGCGGGGAGATCGGGCTCGAGTTGCCCCGTTTAGGTTTGACTACTGCTCGATGTCGCATCTCGCAGCCTGTGAACGATGGACTTGACATGCCCCTGGATCCCGTTACGCTCCCCACCTTTTACTCTATCAAATCTACGGCAGCAGTGATGGATGTTTGATGCAGCGCGGTGCACCTGGCATCTGGATCTTTGAAGTACTAATTCGCTCCCGAGCCCGAGGCAGTGAATACCATTCTCATATCTCGTAAACTGGGAGAGGGCGATACTTGTTCAAGACTGGCCTTGGTTCATCGGCCCCTTAAAAGGTCGAGCCTTACTTTCATACAAGCACGCATATACAACACGTAACTATTGAAACTCATTTTCAACCCTCGGATGTTCTTTCATTCTGAACAAGGTGTGAGAAGCAATTTGGACGTTCGCTTCCTTGGATTCAACAACGAGGGCGCTCGTCCGATCAGACCTGAGCGTCGAATGATATGTTTCATTGCGTGGTGAGGGACTGAGTACAAGAGTCTGAAGCTTTCGGTCTCTTACAGTTCTATTGTGATTGATATCCTGATTGACGAACAACAAACAAGACACTGGATGTTTCAATGAACAAACACATCTTGCTGGGATCCAAGCCGTGTCCCCATTATGTTGCGGTGGGGGACGTAGGTAACAAGCCCAGTATATGCCTCGTGGGCGGATTACTGACATGATGCCAGGTGTCGATCACACGCATGCGCATACTAACACTAATATCACTGATTCATCGATTCAAAGATAGACGAAGGTAAAGTGGACCGTGAAACGAACGGAGCAATACTTAGCGAGCAAATGTGTCTACCCAGTAACCAGCTTGTCATCGCATATTGCTTAGTGTGAAATTACTACCCTCGAGATCTGATACCTACTGGATATCTATGTGAGATGATAGAATGATCCACCTCAGAAGCTTCCAGCACGACAGAACAAGCTACCCACTTCCGTTTGTCCTCAGACGACTAGTTTACTGATCTTGGTAATAACGTTCATCCAAATGACAGCGACGCCTCGGAAAAAGGCCTTTGAGGATCATCACCGGTGATATTGTAACCGTGAGCCACACCCAAAACGTGGCAGCTGACTTCATGGTGATGGAGAGTCTTGCACGATGAATTGGATAGGAAAACACAGGAAAGGTACACTGCGAAAAACATAAAGTGATAATATCGCACAGCTTCATGCCTTTCCTGCAGCAGCGGCCTTGGCATCTTCAGCAGCAGCAACTGCAGGGTTCACCTTCTTGCCATCTTTCCACCGAACACGTGGGGGAGGTGCACGGTTGCGGCGGCCCTCACGTGACCGTACACGTACAACTAGAGGTGATGGATAGGATTTATAGGTGTAACAAAAGAAGTTTTGGGTATACGCACCATGCGAGTGAATAGCGCAGGATACACAATATGCGATTTTGATATAGAGTTTTGGAATCACGTATTCTAGCGTGGTCACGATATGAGGGCTCGTGTGGGCAATATGTTCAAAGAATCGCACCTGGGTAGACGCTAGCTTCGCTGATATCTCGAACAGCCGCGCTCTCAACCATGTTCCTCACTGTGAAGCGCTTGATGGCCTTGTCTTTTGCAACGCAACGCGAGCAGTTCGAGCAACGAACGAAACCGACGTGGCCACGGCCCTTCTTGTTGCGGCCGCCATTTCTCCTTTTCTTGGTCTGTCAGGGAGATATTGAGTCAAAGCCCTGTAATCATGTATGCCATGTATCTGAAGGCAATGATGCCAATCCACCGCATCTCCAAGAAGAAACAGATGGCGACTCGAGTGTACGAAACATCTAAGGTTCGGCAGATGGCCTGAAATGACTTACCATGTTGCAAAGTTCCGAGGTGTCTTGAGGTTGTCGGACGTTGCTTGTCGTCGATATCGCCTATGACCCAAAATCAAGCCACGGCAAGTGCCGTAGAAACTCTCACGCTTCCTGAACTCGGCAAACCTGCCCTAAGTAACACCACTCGGTTATTGATATTTAAGAGTACTTCGAACATTGTACAAAATGCAAAAATAATACTTCAAACTTAGCTTGAGATTTTGGGTGGTCAAAAACTTCATGTATTTGCAGACATTTTGGCACTGTGACTATATCTACATGTCTGGGGGGGGGGGGGTTGTCTATTTAATTTCGAAAATTAAAAGAAATTAAATAAAGGCTGCTAAAACTATTGAGTACCAGTAAGTAGAAAAATCAGTAGCATATGTAGTACAAATCAGAGGAATGGGAAACTGGACAGACATGAAAGACATCATCAGCAAAACTGCTGAAATGAACACCTAGCTTACGTGTGTTATGGACACTGATGAGTTTTACAGAAATGGATGAAATCAGGATTTGATTAGATGTAGACAGGCTAGATTGTATTATCATACTTATCAACACGATCAGATCAGTGCAGATAATTAATTGCAGAACTACCACTATACACAATCAAATCAAGTATACTATAGGCAACATGCAAAATCTACATTAAACCAGAATGCTTGTGGCTCCAACAAGAATGTGTTTGATCATTGAGATGATCTACAACAGCTAGGTTTGAGGCGAATTCTAGTCTGCAATTTGGGCATTTTACAGAGGGACCACTAACAAAGTTGGTCAGTTACTGCTAACTCACCTGTGAGAATTGTGTATTTCCAGTCCAGTTGCACTGCACCCCTGTTTAAGTTCTGAGTCCATTGCAGTACATTTGTAGTTTGTTGGAGTGAAAAAATCCACTAAGTTCTTCAAACTCTGACACCTTGTCTGTTTTGCTGAACACTCACCACTGAGATAACAGATAACATCTGGATAGTGCTATGATTCTAGGTTCTTTCAACAATGTTTTTTCATTGTCTGTATCTACTACATCAGGATCCAGTGGTCAGACTTGTGTCGACTCTTTCCAACCTCCTAACCCTTCCAAAATAACAGAAGGGAAGGTCATAGCTTTGACCACAGGCCTTCCACCCTTAGAGCCCCCTCCACTGTGCTCAGAGACCTCCTCTCCAGTTTCAACTCACTCTGATGCCAATTCACTTATTGGCAGTACTTGCAGTTCCCAGCATGGAATGTGACCTGCAAGCAGAAGTCACCCATACCTGCATTGTGGTGCTCCCACCCAACTGGAGCTGCACTTTGCCCTGAAGGGAATCCAAAGAAGCCCTGGCATCACCCTTACTGATGTCATAAAGGTAAGTGGACCCTTGTTTTCATGAACTGGTGAGTTATTCAACTATTGCAGGGGCGAGACATTTTTTTGAGTGGTCTCTCATCTTTGTCAGATGACACCATAGCATTAGCAGCACAAGCCAAACATGCTGCATGAGAACATTGCTGTCACAAGGCCAAGCAACTTGGTTAGGAGATAAAAGAGGTACAATACAACAAGCTACTCAGAGCATTTGAGCAGAAGGAGATCAAGTGACTGAAAATGGCAGAGTCGGAATCTCACCTCTTCAAGAAGCTCTTAGTGGGCTGAGAACTTCTGGACCTACAGCAGGACAGTGAATACCTGGAGGAATCACATGATTCTGAGCTCAATTCCCTAGCTACAGCTGACAAGCAGCTCTGCCAAATTTCACCTATATCATTGCTTGTAATGAAATATGTCTCCCACAGGCTACCGGACAGTAGTGACATGGAGTATGAGCATGATGAGGAGGCTGATAATGGGGAATGATCCAACAGTTCCGACGATTCTGATGAGGCAGAAGGTAAAAGAATGTTCCATGCCCCTAGAGCATTAAAATAGCTCACATGCCTACCTTTTCAGATTGATATAGCTCATGAGTGCTGTCAGATTCAGCCACCCATACTCCTTTCTTGGTACCATTCAATACTTTTTGGCATATTGTGACTCAATTCTTATTGTGAAAGCTTCTCATTTGTACATTGTGTTATAGTGGGTTGAATAGTAGAAGTATGCACTCCATCAATCAATGTGACTAAATTTGTGCCTGCCATGATCAGATAACTGACTAACCAACTAACACCATGACATTGATGAACAACCCTCCACCATCAGCAAGATCCACGGGCAGGCAGAAGCCCAACCAAGCAAGAGTACGTTGTAGGAAACCATCTGGCTGCAGCCCTGCAGGGTGTTATTTCCCCATACTAGTCAAGATCAGTCCTAACAGTCCAAGGTTGTTCCACATCATCCCAGTCAGTCACGATCAATCCGAATAGTTGCAGTCAAGTACACACCTTCACACATTGTTGCAGTGGTTCCACATGCCTAGTTATGGTCCACTGTAGGAAACATTCTGGCTGCAGCCCTGCAGAGGCCCATATTACAGAGTACATCGAAAGCCCAGTCATCCGGACATCAGAACAGTCACTCCCAGTCATCTCTGATGAAACCCGCTCAAACCTGATGCTTTCCTGTGCTCTCTGAGCCTTGGACCCACCGGACTACCCTCGGAGATCATCGGAGATGCTCTGGACCCGCTCGCATACCTTCAGAAACCCATCCATCCTATGTCCTGTCCATTCCGTCCAACCCCACAGGTGTGTAGTAGCTTATTTCCCATGGCTGATGCAGTAGACAGTGTTATTACCTGTGTTCTCACACATCCGCAGTGCCTCATGTTAGTTTACATACCTTCAGACCTGATGTTTTCCTACTTTTCAGTATTCCGGATTTCTACATAGCTAGTTATATAGGACTGGTAGTACGACCAAGCACTTTACTTTACTGTAGGTGGGACTTCCCATCTACTTGGTCACATACCTGTCATTACCTGTTACCTGGCTGAATATACCTGGTTATCACCCGTTCCGCACCCGCAACCCTTGTCATTCATTTTCCTTGACTTTCCCTTGTTTCTGGACATAGTCCGACGCTTTCTGCATCTGTTCCCTTGCTATTCCCTGTAACCTGAAGACCCGAAGCTTTGGACCCACTTTCCCATGCCTCGGACTTGGTAGTATACCTTCGGACCTGACATTTTGACCTCCGGACTTGGTCCACATACCTTTGGACTTGTTTTCTTACCTTTCCGTGACCTCAGACACTAACCATCAGACTTATATCAGTAGCAGACCCCTTTAGGGTCGAGCGTTCTTGCCTTGCAAGAGAAGCAGCAGGCATAGCAATCACCCAACATTATATCCACCTACTGTGGAGTTGTTTTCCCACATTGGCTGCTATCATTTGTTGGAATATGTTTAGATACTGAATGTGTACTAGGACAACGAACCTGTGAATATGCAGTGGGTGTCACACTGCCTGTTCTTTCCACAGTACCAGCTCGCCGATGATGCAACCCTGGTCGAATCACTTGGAACAGGCATTGAACGGGTTGAAGTCTATGAAGAGTGCTTGGCTCGATGGATCCCAGCACCACTTACACACACCTTCATGCTCACGTCTGAGTGCCACATCTTTGTGCGGTGTTATGGTGTCACTCGCTGCGAAGGTTTTTCTGACCTATACATGGCATCAAGAGTGTTGGTGCGGCCTGCACACATTCATTTCAACATGAAAGGCAAGCGGAGTGGTGTTCGTGCCAAGCTGAAATACAAATGTGAATGTTCTGCCATCGTATCATCTGATTCAGAGTCTGATGTCAAGATTGTTGAGGGCGAATCACTCCCACCAACAGCTACCGAGAAAAGGAAGCGGCAAAGGGTAAGTAGTCCTTGTCATGATATTGATGCCCCATGTGCCCTCTCGCCCACGTCTTTGCTTGGGGCCAACTCTGCTCACAGATGTTGACTTTGTGGACTGCCATGCTGTGTCAATGTCACCAACACCCCCCTTCGTGGACCGCTGTGCTGTGTCTCCCTCACCATCACGGTCCTCATCACCATTGTGGTTCCCTTCAACACCACAGCAATCTACGTCACCAGGGGAATTCCTGTCATCACCATCATTACTATCTCCATCGTCACCATCACCACCTTTGGCCACATCCGCCGGCCCATCTTTGTCCATCACATCAGTCCACGTCCCTTCATACGATCCTGACAACAAGCGAGTAGTATGGCCTCATGGCATGTACACCATCGATATGGCTGCTGGCTTTTGTCAGCTGGATGACCCTACCCTACGTGGCGTCTTACGGCAAGAAGAACTATTTGAACACATTTTTGAAGTTCCCTACATCAAAGCCACATACCACCAGAACCATTGGTCGTGGATTGAAGCAGATCCGAAAATACATGAAGCCCACGAGCAGGAGAAATATGTGGCTGGGGGTCTCTGGAAGCACTTCATGCATGCACATCGGATCATGATGGGGAAACAAAGTAAGAAGTCCAATAAATCACGCTCAAAGATGAGCAAGTCATGATCATACTAGCCCACCACTCATTTGTCCTCATCTATACCTTAATCACTCATACTTGTAGCCCTAGCATTAGATTTGTATCCTAAACATGCAGTCATTATAACACAATCATGATACAGGATTGTTTTATTGAGGCAAAACTAAAATTGAGAAAAATCTAACAAGAAGTACAAGGGTGGTGAGGAAGTTTGCCCTGAGCTTGTAAAGTAGTGACAGTAACACGATTACGATGCAGGATCATTTCATCAAGAAAAAAGTCGTACTTGACAGGTGTCATTTCCCGGCAGATGTTGTGAAAGCTGCCGAACCATACATTGGTTTGCTCTGTAATAGATGAGTTGAAGTAGAACTTTCCATCTGTGTCCAGTAACTCCGGATAGGCACGCATGTTGCACCGCTCATAGCAGAATGTGTCACTGGCTTTGTGCTTTGTCCTGTGATGAAAGGCATCTACACACATACCCATCTGTGAAAAAATTCGATCTTCCTGCTCTCAACTTCATGAAGTGCATTACAGTTCGAGTCATAGATCATGTGCTGCAGCTTTTGAGCCCATGGCAAGGAAAAGATCTTTTCCACCAAGATCTGTGAGTGGGAGTGAGTTATACTAATATAATCAAGCATGACACCAATTCTGACGCACCAGTACATTTGACACAGCTTCATGGTGGTACATTGTCCCTTGTCCACTGATGATGCCACATGGCCGTACAATGAGCTGCTCATTGTTTGTGCGTTGTTGGTGAAACACGGCCTTCAGCTTGACAGGAGCATCTTTGCCAGAACATGCAGGTGGGCCGTTGACATGGTCAGAGGGCTCATTAGGTGCCAGATCAGAAACTCCCATTGATGTGGTTACAGATGCCTGCACCAAACGTACAGCACCAGTAGCAATCTCATGCTCGTACCACCCATCACCATCCTGAAGAGGGATAGACTCAACCTCATTAGTGATATCATGCACACTGGAATCCATAGCGTCATTGAGCTTCGCAATCTTGTTGTGCTGAGTCTTGCTTTTCCCAGTATGAGAAGATTCAGTATTCACAGCTTCCATCTTCACATGAACAGGGTCATTGCAGGCCTTCCGAGGTTTCCCAGTCTTCGGATCACTGGTAACAGCCTGAGTGCAGCCCTCCACGGCACAGAGACGTTCGAGATTTTGGTGCTCGAGGCAGTACCTGCAGTGGTTGGTGACCAGTGGGTTTTTGCACTGTGGTATGGCACAACAGGGCTGTCCAACAGTGACACCATCAGTCACGATGACTTCGGTGGACTGCAGAGTGCCATCAGGTGAGGCAAATATGCACATACACCCGTAGCATGCATGCGGGAGTTCTTCTTGACCATGGATCATGATCTGTTCGGTGCATGCACACATAGCAGCTGTATAATGATCCTTTTGGTCCCTGTCATGGGGGACTCTGAGCTTTCCCCCTTGGGCCTGCTGATGATCGAGCAACGAAACAATAACAAATGCATCCCAGACCTCTTGTGTTGTCAGTGAAGTCAAGAATTGCCATGGTTTGTTGTGTCTTGTGCTGCTGTGGGCTTGAGCAATTTCATAAAGGCATGCACAGTTCATTGCCGAGACACTGCAAGGCACAATGTTAAACACAGTCACAAAGTAGTTGAAGAATACTCATGCAATTTGCATAAGATCAATCCACTGCATTGCCAGCTCGAGCTCAACATATTGATGCTCTGCAACCTGTATATGTGACGGCATTCCACCATAGTACATGCAGGTCTTGCCCCTGACACTGTAATTATGATGGTAGTTGGTGTTGCATGCTGATCGAGAGTCAGCAAAGATCAATCATTAGATTTGAATAAGAGGGTTATACCTCAGCATTTCAGGTGAACAGACCATGCAGGGTGGGCACTGCTTGCATTTGTGAAAACAACAACACATTGTTGTTCTTCTTTCTTGAGGAGGGATCCAAGCTGCCAGGCAGTGCACTCAGGATTGATACATGTCTTTACTGGAGGATAAAGGACACGAGCCGCTATGCCAGAAATTAGGTTCAGTCCAAGGATAACAGACTCAAACTCACTGAGGCCTAGTGGATGTCCATGGATCATGAAAGAAATCTCCTCCTCAGCCTGTTCCTCAGCCACACTAGGCAGGGTCCACACAAGATCCTTCACAATCTCCCAGAGATAGTCTACCGCGTCCACTGATATGTTGAATGACCAAGTGAGACATGTGGTGATTGAGGGTGGTATGACTTCAGGAGTGATAGTAACGGGCTTGGTGTGAGGTTGCGGCTGGAGAATGTCATCCTTCAGTAGGTGCGTGCGTTGCATGAAACTTGTGAGGTTGAGAAGGGGCATATTCACCAGTTCAGCATGATGTTGTACTGCAGCAAAGAGGGTGCTGATATCTGTGGTGCAGAGACTGCTGGAGATGGAGGGTGATGACATTGATAGCAGCGAGCACGCTGACAATGATGGTGGGGTGGTGATGATGGTGGGGTGACGATGGGATGTGTGACAGTGGCTGATGTAGAAGGCGTGGCAGCGGGAACAACAGCCAGCCTAGAATCTTCCAACCAAATACCCCAGACGTGGCCCCCACACTTCACCCAAACACATTTCACAGACTTTGGTGCGGAGTCTATACAAACTTTACACAGACCGGCCATTTCCTACATGTCCTTGGGAAAACTGGAGAACGGGAAAACTGGAAAATGGAAAAATGGAAAAATGGAAAAATTGGAGAATGGGAAAACTGGAGAATGGTGTGGGTAACAACTCTGCAGTAGGCTTGCAGATATGTTGGGTCAGTGCAATGTCTAGCTGCTACATCTAAGGAGTAGACATGTTCGACCCTAAAGGGTTTCTGACCAGGCTCTGGCTCAAGAGATAGAGAGGAAAAGAATGAGGGGAACTAAGTCACTGCCAAACCAAACAGATAAATGTGTTCCAGGAGCTAAGAAGTGAGCTGAAGAAGCTACAACTACAAAGCTACAACAGGGGATGCTACTAAATAACCCAAACTAATGGGGAGCAACCAAGAACTGGAAACCAGAAACCACCAGGTAAAGACAGGTATAAAGTCCAGGTAAGAGAGAGATCCTTATGTAAGCAGTAAAATGCGAACATAACCTAAGGAATGTAAGGGTAAGTCAAACTACGTAAAAACAGTCACTGCAAGGCTGCAGCCAGAATGTTCACAACAATGGGAAAACTGAAGAATGGGAAAACTGAGGAACAGGAAAACTGAGGAACAGGAAAACAGGAGAACAGGAAAACTGAAGAACAGGAAAACAGGAGAATGGGAAAACAGGAGAATGGGAAAATAGGAGAACAGGAAAACAGGAGAATGGGAAAACAGGA
The DNA here is from genome assembly GCA_016628065.1 of Suillus lakei. Classification (NCBI taxonomy): domain Eukaryota; kingdom Fungi; phylum Basidiomycota; class Agaricomycetes; order Boletales; family Suillaceae; genus Suillus; species Suillus lakei. Next base: position 119,791 of record JABBWA010000075.1, on the reverse strand, counting down.
GAACAGGAAAACTGAAGAATGGGACATTTCAGGGTGTGCTAGGATTATTAAAAATAAGAAGTTCACCTTACACCAAAGGAGCGTGAAGCGCTCCTTTGGCTTGTGCCTGAAAGCACAATGGGCGAGAGCTTGTCTAAGAAGTATGGGGGAACCTCTGGGAAACACTCTCGCCAGCTCACATGGCTTTCACTAAAGCCAAATGGTTTGCGCTTAGCTCAGCTAAACCCTTATTTGGAAACTCATGTGGTTTTCTCATGTAGTTCTCCCTTTCATATACACACAGGTCATACTTTCAGCAGTACTTTTCCATGGCCCAATCCTACAACAACAAATTATTTATACATGCTGTAATTATGTATATGTACATGACAATAAATATTGAAAATTGACCAACAACATCAGGATTGGTGGGAAAAATAAATAAAATGAGAATCAGTGAAATGAGAAGACAGGGGAATAGGGGGGAATGGGGGAGACAGGAGAATGGGAAAATTGGAGAATAGGAAAACTGAAGAATGGGTAAACTGGAAAATGCAAAAATGCAAAAACTGGAGAATGTGAAAACTGGAAAATGCGAAAATGCGAAAATGCGAAAATGCGAAAATGCGAAAATGCGAAAATGCGAAAATGCGAAAATGTGAAAAATTGGAGAACAGGAAAACTGAAGAATGGGAAAATGGGAGAATGGTAAAACTGGAAAATGGGAAATTTTCAAAATTTGCTATGATTATTAAGAATAAGAAGTTGTGTCTTGCTGCACTCACCTAGAGAGTGTTTGCTATTTTTCCTGAGCATGAACAAGGTTCAAACACAACCAATGTAGTGTCTAAAGAAGTACTTAGAGGACTGGCTGATCCTATTGATGATTGATTTACATATTGTGTTGTTTTATGTTGTGCAGTAGTTTTTGTACTTTTACTGTTGTCAATATTCTGCTTGAAAATATAATTTATTTAAAATCTGCTATCTGCTACAATTACTAACACCTGAGGCATGGCGGAATCTGTCTGCTAGACAGATTGGTATCATACCCACAGAGATATTTTGCATTCATAGTGGGATCTGTACTATATTCATATTGGATATCAAATTTTACATATGTTTGTGATATGACATTTGAGCAGATTGGGTGGTAAATATCCTAAAATTGACAGCATCTCATATCTCAACTTGGACATAAAATCTGTTTTACTCTACAATATGTGCCATATATAGAGTTTATGCATGAATATTGTACCTAATCAAATTTATCTACAAAGTTTGAATGTGAATTATATACATATTTGGAATTGAGCTTTCCTATTGGTCAGTCTTCAGACAAATTCAGAATAATACAACTCAGGTCTGCACACACAAGATATTATTGTCATATTTTCGATATGGGCATGGATCTGGTACTAAAACAAAGGCTTCCTTTCAAATTCTAAATATTAGTAACTATATATTCTTCATTTGGAGATAAATCTGGTAGGTAATTAATTTTGACAATGAATTAAATATTTGTGTGTTGTTTGTTTAGGTCCCAGATTGAACAATAGATTTATAATATTTTGCCAATATATTCTACATATTTTCCTCCTACCAATCTAGCAAGGTCTCAGGTGTAAGAAGTTGAGGTGCCTGCAGCACCTCCCAAAGGAGTGTGTAGTGCTCCACTGCCTTCCTGTGCTGAAGGCACAATGGGTATGGGCTTGTAATCATTGACCCAGAGACTGATCTAACACTGATAATAATGATCTCTTCCTCGCTTCCTTGCTTGTTGCAGTTGGTTCTCCATTGCCACATTTATGGTCTAGTTATATGCTAAATACAGCTTGTCTGAGACTATACTAAACAGGGATTGTAAAATGATGCTTGAACAACAGTTTCAACTCTGGATGATGTCTAAGGGTGCACTGCCAAAAAATCGATATGAAAAAGCAAAGGGTCCTTGAAAAATACTACTAGGTCATGTCAACCTGGTTGTGACTGCGCCATGACTTCCTCCTAGTGTGAGTCAGTGTCATATTCCATTGTGATATGAAAATTATCTGTAGCCCTGCAGAACACCATTGCCCTATACCTGACAACATCAGTATTCACAGCCTAAAGCCATACCTTAGCTCACACTTGAGGAACTGCTTTCAGAGTTATCCCTTTGGGTCAACTACTACTCTTGCATCCAAAGGATTGGTATACTATTACTATAGTGGACTTCTATTATTTCTCCCACACCATATACAGACCCTCTGGAATCATTACCATTATTACCCCTAATCATAATCTCTGCACCTCCAAAAGGTAGCTTGCTACACTTCATTAATATTCATACCCCTCAGTAGGACAACCCTACACCTTAGTCCTACTTCTGCTGGATCTCTGCCTGATAACTAAGCAGGTTCTGCCCTGCTTTATTTGGCTTTGACTTCCACTTTGATCTGTCACCAATGTATAACAGTCCACACCACCACATCCCCATCCCCTCCTTACTCAGTCTCATAACAATGGTGATTCAGATTCTCATCCTGACCTTTCTCAATAGGAAGCACAAGCCATTCCTTAAGCTGATTCCCCCATTCCTATACCTACAGAGCTTACTGATGAGGTCTGTGTCAGTGCAAGGTCAAAGATGCAACAAGCTGTGCTGTCAGTAAACAGGATGCCAACTAATGGTGAGAATATTGCCATAACACATGCTGCATTAGCAGGAGCCATTGCAAGCACTCTAAACATTCCCGGGCCCCCAGGCCAATACTACCTCCCAGACACAGAGACATTCATAACCTCACTCATGAAAATCACTGACACTGTCTAAACGGTCATGAAATCTGTTACATGTGTTATTGTATAGCACAAGTATGAGCTTGGACTCAATATATGAGATACATCATCAGAAGTTGCTCACAAACTACAGATTGTGCCCACACTCACAATACACCTGTAATATTTGTTCACATCTGAGAACATGGTAGGTCATTGTGTACTCATAGTGTGCCATACTGACCAGTGACAATTAACCAGATAGTCAATGGTGTTTTATAATCTGTCCCTGTGCTTGAACACAATGGACTTATTACTCTTGTTATTAAGATTCTGTGGGCCCACAGGTTCTATAAAGATTTTGATTTTGATGATTCAGATGCTCTGGATGGTGCTATCACTCTTACTGGCATAGCACTATGCTTGGCACTTATGGAGTACAAGACTGGTATATACAAACATGTCAAATTTTCAACAGCAAAGTCAGGGGATACTTATTGGAGCATTCTCACTTACATTTCAGATGGAATTTGTTCCCATGCTGAGCTTGCAGCATGTTTCAAGGCATTAAAGGCAAGAATGAAGGAACATGAAGAGGTCAGGCTAGGTTTGTAATACTATAGATACCATACTAATAATAATAATAATTGTGTACTATCTCACATCATGATAAGGCAATGATCAGTGATAATCTACAATCTAGGCCCCTAAGGAAAGGGGCCAAAGCATGAGTGCTTCTGCTGAGGTGGCATAGATGTTTGTCTCAGTACCAGCCCAGGCTGACCACTAATCTCACCTATCCTACTGGCCACCGTCTTCTAAGATAGGGTGCAGTTGGGTATAGGGAGGGAAAGATTAGTAAGGTGATAAGTTAGTAAGTGGTTTCGACCTCATGAAGGGTCTCATCAGGGGGCTTACCACTACCCCAACCACCTTACCTTTGTTTGTATTTAGCTATCACTACCACTAAGCCTTTTATGTAGAAAGGGAGTCAGCACACAGACCCTTGTAATAAGGGCAGGCTTGACCCAATCTAGGCTGGGGATATGGTTTGGGTTACTCCTATAACAGTGAGGTTACCCTCTCACCAGGCTGAGGCCCCATGATAGTGATAAGGGCATGGGCACTAATGAAAGGTTTCCCCTATTGCAATGTGCTTGATTGTGTATATGCACAAGCTGAAGTGTCTAGACTTTCTTTTGTCCAAAAATCTATGATCAATCTCATTTTTATCATTTTACCTCACCATTACATAACCTCCACCAATCAGCAAGCTGTATTGCTGAACCATAAGCATTTGTAACACATCAAACTTCTTCTACTATTAAGCAAGAACTGGAGTGTTTTACAAATGTATGTACCTGTTACCTTGAAACCTAGACATACATTGATATACCTTGACATTCCCTACTATATACCCAGACCCTCTGTTTTCATCAGTTCCATACCCATTCCTGTTCCATCTCACACTTCCATGTCTGTTCCATCTCCCAACCTTTGTTTTTATTCTGGACTTGTTTTGTGTAGGCCACTCAGATCATAACTCTATTGGTCTAATTCCCTTGTATCACATATTTCAAGGAACTGTTCTCAGTAGCAATACCCTATAGGCTGTTTTCATGATTCCTTACTTATAATGTTCTTAACACATACTCCATTTGTTGATTCATTCTCTTTTGTTAGTGGACATAATTGTCATATCCTGTATACACACCTCTATCAATCTTAAACCTTATTCCAAAATTGGCAGTCAGTCTACTCCGGACCTTTCCTATCTACAATCTCTAGATCTTCAGAAATCTGGTAGACAATTATCACCTCTGATGGACTCAGTAGAAGTCCAGCCCAGTCCCATTTATCCCTCAATAGCTACACACCCCATAACCCTGATCTCTGCTGTGTTCTTTCCCTCACAAACCACCTAATCCTTTCCCTCAGTTTCTGAACTCCTTCCACTCTGTTCCATATTTCTATCTCCACCTCCAGTTCCCACAATCACCCGACCTCCACACATACAGTTTACTAAGCCAGACTCTTTTCTCTTTTGGTTATCCTCTTTGTCTCTGGTCTTTGGCTATGTACATTTCTGTCTTACTTATTAATCTATGCCCCATCTAATTTCTGGTCTTACTTCTCATGATCCAGACATATTTACTAATACATTTCCATGTGCTCTGCACATATCTTTGGACTCCTGCTTATTGATCCTCCTTAGTAGTCCTACAGTATATAAACTCTTGTATATCTCTGTAGCACCTCAGTTTAAATATTATTGTATCCTATGGGTTCTGTACTCCCTCTTTTTCTCTGAATGAGATTTCCATGTCTTTTCCTACTCTAAGGTCTTAGGATCCAGCCCTATTGACTATACCTTCACTTTCCTTAGGGTGACCTCCAATTACATCACTGCTCTGGACTTCATCTGGTTATCCATCATCCTTGCTCCTGTCTCTACCTTGAGCTGAATCTTCATACTCTAATCACCACTAAAGTCTCCAGGTATGTATCTGGAGACTATACCTCTGGCTCTACCTTCAGGTAGTCTACCTCTAATTATTTCCGCTCTGGACTTTGTCCAGCGTAGTCCTACTTCCTGTTCTTCCCATCCTCCCATCTATATCTATTCATGGATTCCATCTATGAGTGGCCCTGACTCAAGTTTCTCCTTCATACTCTAGAAGTCCACCAGACTTGTCTACTGTTCTAACCTCTGGACATACCTATAATGCTCTGGACTTTCATTCAACCCTCTTAGAAATTAAGGGCAAATACTTAGGAAAGGGGCACAACACATGAGCCAAAGCTAAGCCCTCCAGATCCATTTCTAGTTCTCTGCATGACTCTGCATATCCTTTCAAGTCCTACAAGGTTTCCAGCATAGTCATAACAATAATCTTATGCAGCAAGACACATTGCATGCTCTTATAATGTTCATGCTTGACATAACCCTTACATTTTTCATCAAGATACATCATCAACAACTCCACTATTTGAGACATCTTCTCCATAGTTGCAGAAGTCTGATTAAGAATAACTAGCTTGATCTGACTGAGGCAATGTACTCTGAGTAGGTGCACAAGATTGCTTTATGGTAAGATAGAGTGAATTTTCATGACTCAATGACATGAAAAGACATCAGTTTTGGCTGGCAACTAGGAGGGGACTCCTTGAAATTGTCATATCCCATATACATACCCCTATTAGTCTGAACCCTCAGCCCCCAATTAGTATTCAGTCTTATCCAGACTTCTCCTATCTGCAATTCCTAGACCTCCGGAAATCCTGTAGACTAGAATTACCTCTGATAGACTCAGTAGAAGTCCAGCCAGGTCCCCTTTACTCCTCAATAGCACCATACCCCATAGCCCTGATCTCTGCTATAATCTTTCCCAGCATTCCAGATCTGACCTTTGTGTTTTATCTCATCTCCATCATATTGTACCTCTAGCTCTGGTCCTCTACAACCATTTAACTCATTCCTCCAGTTTCTGGACTTCTTCCACCCTATTCCATATCTCTGTTTCTGCCTTTGGTTCCCACAATCACCAGACCTCTGTACATACAGTTTACTAAGCCAGATCTTTCCCTTTTTGGTTATCCCCTTTATCTCTGGTCTTCAGCTATGTATATTCCCATCTTACTTATCAATCTATGCTCTGTCTAATTTCTGGATTCATGCTCCATCTAATTTCTAGATTCATCTCTTATGATCTGGACATACAGACCCTTCAGTCACTTTTACTGCAAAAACAGGTGTATAGGACACCAACCAGTCTATGCAAGTACTGTATAGGCCAGTCATGCAGAACTCTTGTAGGCAAATGCCTCATATAGAGAATGATACAGGGTTGGCCAGTGGGCTTCTGCACTATGGTGGATTAGGCCTGCTATCTTTGCATTTTGTGGAGAGTGGATGGCCGGCTAGCCATTGCATCTGGACTGATTGGCCAGCCTCCCCATACAGTATGTATACCAGGGTCAGCCGATGGTGCAATATGTGGAGGGTGGCTGGCCGGCTAACAATTTCATTTGAACTGATCAACCAGCCTTCCAGTACAGTCTATAAGACAGGGCTGGCTAATGGTGCAATTTGTGGAAGGTGGCTGGCTGGCTAACAATTTCATTTGAACTGATCAGCCAGCCTGCCCATGCAGTAAGTATAACAGGACCAGTTGAAGGGCTTCTGCACTATGGTGGATTAGGCCTGCATGTCTTTTTGACAGGTGAGTTTTTTGTTTTATTTTTGTAGCTAATACTAACTACAATCTCAGTTTGAATGCTCATCCACCATGGTCCACACCAAGCACACCACCAAGAAATCCAATGGTGGCTCAGTGTCATACATCATCCTCAACTTCTCAAGAGCCACCAGTACTTCTGGAGTAGACCATCAGAGAAGGAAGGCTTTGACTGCCTCCAAGGCCACAACTGTGGGAGGTAGGGATGTTGAAAAGAGAAATGCTTACCATAAGGTGCATCTATCTTTTCTGTCTTACATATATTTGCTTATTAACTTGACCTTTGTTTCTTATAAGGCCCCGACTGCCACCAAGGCCACCCTGCCCATGGGAGATGGTCACAATGAGGTACATCCATTTTTTCACTACTTAAATTTGCTTCAGCTTTCTTCCTTTTAGTTTTGCATACTCTGCAGGGATGGTGCAGAGTTCTATGAAGATAATACTCTCTTCATGTGCTCTCTGTGTCCCAGAGTAGTGTGCAGACTCTGCTTACAGCTGCTGCCTGACTTAGAGACCACAGTCCTGCAAGAGGACATCTCTTTCAGGTGTGTTTGTTGTTATATTAAGATGAATCAAGCTGGCGCCTACTTTGTGAGTTTTGTTTCTTAGTTATTTTATTTGTTAACGCCTCATTAATGACAGGGTTTCTATAAAACCAATGGTGTTCTTGTCTTGGACAGGTTCTTGCCCATCAATGGTGCACTTGAGGTGTCTGAGTGAGCTGAAATATCTGTGGCACTGGTAATTTTTATTCATCTTATTCTCATCGACTTTATGGTGGATGGTAGCCTTTTGGAGTTTGCTCATTCCTTCCTCAAGCCTTACTACTCTGGCGACGACATCAGATATCTTGATGTCTACTATAACATTGGCACTGATGAGAAGCTCACCCCCTACCATACCCAAGTCCATAAGATGATTAAAGGTTTGAAGCACTTATTCATCTGGGAACATGTAGTCATCAGTGTGTCCACTCATACTGATGAGGATTTCAGAGACCCTTTTATTGGGTATAAGGATGATGATACAAAGGAGTATCACAGCACTGGGGTCAATGATGTGAGTTTTTTTCTTTCAAAGTTGGCCAATAGTGACGCTTGTTGCAGTTCTTGGAAATAATTCTCCAACCCAGGCAAAGTATCATTGACCACACCCAGGAGTCTTACCTCTGGATGTTATGTTGTGACACCCTTGTCAACAACGTGGACTCATTCCATGGCTTGCAAGAGGCTGTTGTCCAGTAATTTTTTCCATCTTTATTTGACATATCTAATGTTCCTACAGTCATAAGTTAACTGGTGTTACACACCAAACATGTTTGGTAGCGAGAACATGGTTTTTTATTTATTTATATCTTTATTTCCCATATCATTCCTTATGCACCATTTCATTTGTTTCCCTTCCTTACCCTTGATTTTTTGATTTTCAAGTGATTTTCAACAGTATTACAGCATCCCGCATTCAACACATTTGATTCACCTTTCCCCCATTCACACACTTCCAACGCTCTCCCATCTTCACCCACTACTCTCCCAGACAACCTCAGCATCAGCCAGACCATGCCACATTGCACCAATACATTGAAAATCACATCTTTATTTATCCTATCCTCATCTCCCTATCATTTCCAATCCTCTTCAGCAGCTTATATTCGTCAAACCATTCAAACCATTATCCACTTGCACCTCACCTCCATGATCACTGTGGACACCATGCCATTCATCCTCATGCTCACCAGAGATTGCAAACAACTAAGTCACCATGCAGATGACCAATCCCTTTATCATGCTGGGGAAGCATCTTACAGACTGTATATACCCCATGATCCCTACATGTCGACATTCTGCACCAACAACCACATGGCATCTCTGCAGCAGAGTATTCAGATCATCACACCAGCATGGCATCATAGCATCATCACTTCATTCCATTCTCCACTGCCCATATGCTGCATCATTGCTGCATCACAGCTCTTACATCATCACCACACAGCACTTTGTCATGCTTACATAGCAATTGGTCATTGTGACTCAGGTCATGAGTCATGGTTTGTAATGGTCACAGCCCTGCTTTATCATTGCTTTTTCATTCCCTGACTCATTATTTGTCCATATGACTCATTCTTCATTCTTATGATTCATTCTGCATAGGATTTGTTCTATTTTTCGAAATTGCTCAGTAATTGCCTCTAAAGCACAGCACAGCACATTCATTCCATTCCCCCCTTTCATTGCCCTCCTCATTGCCCTACTCATTGCCTGGAGTGTTGCTTTGCATACACAGATGTACATAGGTACTCTACTCTATATAAACCCCTGTACTATAGCTACAGAAAATCAACTTCTTCAGTTCACATTCCATGTCCATTCCCCTCTGAAGCCTCAGATAGGCTTCACATTTTTCAGTCTCCAGTCATCATTCTTCTTTGACATTGTTCACCTGAAACCTTGTTACTCTGCTTCTACATCTATTCCAGTCCAGTATTCATTCCAGTCAGCTGCCCCATGTGCAGCTTCGTCTTTTCTACCTCCCACCTAAACCTTCAACCACTCAAAGTGTTTGGAGTACTACCAGGGTCAGACCACTCTTTTGAACAACTACTGAACCAGCCTTCTAAGCACAGGAACTGCTGACCAGTAGCATTGTTTTGGTTTGTTGTTTTTGTTGAAGGTTTCAACAGACCAGCAACAAAGATCAACACCAGTACCATCACATTCAATGCTCCTTGTTTTCAACCATCTTTTGCCTTGCACTTGCTCATTGCATTCACTGAGAGGGTTCTCATTGGACGGTGCCCACTTCATTTAGCATTCAAGGATATGCTCGCACAGTCCTGTGACCTTGGTCGCCACTCTGATGTATTTCTGTTGACAACTGTCAAGGAGGGCACCCTCACTTGCTCTAGGTTTGCATGGGCTAATTTGGAGGTCTGTTCTTGGGGCAACTACCTGCCTATCTAATGCAGTGGGTGTGGTTGGGCTAATTCCTGGAGGTCTGCCTATGTCAAAGGTAGCAAGGACAAAACTTACATTTTTGAGTGCAAAAATGACTCTTGCAATGTGAGCCATACATTCTCTCAGCCACCAGGGTCCACAGTACTGTATTCTGGTAGGAAGAATAGTAGTACATGGTTGGATATTCCTTTGGAGACAGACTTTGCTTGATTTACATGTTTTTCTGCAGTATTTGTCTTATATTTTGTCTTACATTGTACCTTGCTCATGTTATCATTTTTCTGAGTTTGAGTAGTCATTTGTTTGATGTCTGAATCTTGAGATTTGGTATATAAGCTAATGTCATTAAATTTATGAGTCAGTCAGATGTATACTTAGGTGATTTTGTACTTGTGATTTGAATCATGTGACCATGTTTTGATCATGTGACATGGTTGGTTGATCTGTTGTCAAGGACTGATTACACTTTCCACAAACTTGTACTGGCCTACATTCTTAAAGAATTTTGCATATAATGGGCTGACTGGACACATGTATTCAAGGCTATTTTGGATGAGCATAAAATAGCCTATGTTTCCACAAAAGGAAATGCAACCAAGAGGGCTACAATCCTCAAAAGCATCAAGGATACTATAGTTTAATTTGATTAGGCGAAGGATCCTTTTACCATGCTTCCAGACAATAATCTTCATAAAGTGAGTTTTCAGTGTGATTGTGTGTACATTTATCTAATTTTATAGGCTATTTGTACATATTACTTGCAGTTCCTGGAGGATGATGAGGATTGGGATGATGAGGAAAAAATCATACAGGGAGGTCATAAACTCATGTCTGGTCCAGGCATTGTTACTGTAGACATGGTCAGAGACCATCAGGATGATAGCCTCTAGATGCTGCAGCTTTCAAGAGTGAATTCTCATCTTTTGATGTTGCTCAGAAATTGTTCAAAGAAGAAATTGGGGAGTATGACAAGAAGCACCATGACACCTCTGACCTAAGGTCCATGGGGACAAGGACAAAGCTGGTCCAGTCTTGGTATAATGCCCTGTCACCATCTGTGCTTAAGGAGCTCAGACAAGTGGCAGACAAGTGGAACCAGGAAGGTCCTCATTCTGACGCCAAGGACAGGTATTTTTTTGATACCACATTGATATATTCATGAAAAACTCATGTGTATCTACAGATACCACAGCCAACACCAGAAGAAAATCATGGAGGACTTCATAAAGATGGCAGGAAGAACTATAGGTTTACATGTTGACTCATGTGTATCTACAGATACCACAGCCAACACCAGAAGAAAATCATGGAGGACTTCATAAAGATGGCAGGAAGAACTATAGGTTTACATGTTGTGATTCTTGCAGCTCATGATAGAGGGGAGGGAAAAATGCCTGGAATGACCATGTCAGTGTTATGTTTTACCATTGACATTACTATTAATAACTTTTTGGTTTAGCTGGGAATCCTGTCTGAGGAAGGCAAAGAAAACTTTTACTCTGGCTTTGAAAGAAAACAAGAAATGTGCAGGAGAGTCACAAGACCAACTTACTGACTTGCTGAATGAAGCCGAGTATGGTAAGTTTTGGATGTTGTACTTTATTTAATTGCTAATGATCTAGTGGCAGGTGGAGACCCTAAGGACAAATCTGACGAGGATGATGAGAAGGGGCCTGATTTAATGGTGCAAGTAAACGATGAGGGCTATCCTTGCCTACTGACAGGCTTTGAATCTCTTATACTCAAGAACCAGCAGAAGGTTGTACAAAAGGTATTTCAAAAGGCTTATGGTGATTCATTTCTATTTTCAAAGTACTGTATTTTTTTGACAGATTACATTCAACAGTGGTCATCTCAAACAACCCTCATACTGCAGTCTCCTGGAATCATATTACCCAAGATCTGGACCATTACCTTAACATGAACTACATCCCTCAGAATGTCGTCATCAAGGATCCTTCTCACCTGCAGAAGGAAGCCATCAGCATGCTTTTTTCACTTTGGAAATATTGTGCTAACCATAATAAACCAATTGTACGGTTTGTTGGGTATAAGAAAGGTGACTTTTATGATTTACCAGCTAAGAAAGGGGATATAAGTCAAAATCAAGGAAGAGCCAAAAATATATTAAAGTATCAGTGAATGAGGATGAGGTACTGAAGAAGACCCCCAAAGCCAATCTTTCTTCTGACGAAGAGGAAGACTTGGCAATACATGCTAGCCATACTCCATCTTTGCCTGAAATTCCATATAGGTGGGGACATTGTCAGTTATCTTCAGTCCCTCTCTATCCTGCCATCATACCATCATCTCTTGGCCACAGTTCAAAAACTTTCTGAGACAGTATGTATAATTCACTACTTTGTGACACACCATTAAATTTGACTCATTTTTGTGAGCACACTCCAGATCCTAAGGGCAAGGCTAGGAAGTAACATCTGCCTGTCTGGGCATCTTGGACATGGTCTGAGGTATATCTACCTCAAAATATACACAATAATATTTAGGCATCCTCTGTGGCTTTGGAGGAGCTAGAGAACTATATCATCAAATCATATGGTTGGTGTATGATTGTTGTCCTGGGACTTGGACTCCTCCTTTGCGAGTGTTGTTGTACTTAGGAGTATGAAGCAGATGAGGCTGGAGATGATGCACCTCAATATTTGGGCAACTTAGTCCTTGGCATCCAGGTAGGGGAGAAGATTGAGGAGGCAATTGCTAGAATCCAGGTGAAGATAGATGGAATGCTGCCAGATGGTAATGAGACACAGATGACAGTGAGGGAAGAAGTTCATATAAGGCATCTAGAGAACAACAGGCAGGTGAAAGAGAGGAGGGAGGTAGAGCAGTCTAGGGTGGCAGAAGAAAAAAAGGTTGCTGAGGAGAAGAGGGTAACAGAGGAAAAAAGAGTTGCTGAGGCATCTCGGATGGCTGAGCAGAGGACTGCCACATTAAAGAAGGCAAGCAAAACTAATACTGGGGGAAAAGGGAAGGGTAAATGACCAGCAACAGATGTGAATGATTCAGTCATGAAAAAGGTGAAGACATCTGCTCCTCCTGATCCTCCTCGTCGTTCTGGCTGAGAGAGAGTAGCTTCAAAGAAGTATAAGGACTAAGACACTATTATTAGCACAATACTGTTGAATTACCTTCTTGCTGTTTGTTATCATATATACTACAATTTTCACGTCTATTTGGAGTAATATTGATGTTAGCACAGACAATACTCTCTGTATTGTATGGTCAATATAATTTACAAAGGTCCTTATACTAGGCCTATGTACCTATACAGTAAACTTGAACAGCCGACCCACTGATAACATATTGGCCTATTAGGCCAGCCAGCCAGTACAGCATGTAGGGCATGGCCAGCCAGGCTACTGATAACATATTGGCCAAGTGGGCCAGCCACCCTATGCAGTATGCAGGACACGTTTGGCCACCCACTGATATCATATTGGCAAAGTGGGCCAGCTCTCGGGTCCATAAGTCAGGAACTGTGTTGGTGATGCGGTACTAGATACATTACCTCCTTTACCGTGAGGTATTCAAGTTGCATCTGTGAAATGAGAGTTTGCTTGCAAATCAAAATTATATGAGATACTTATGATGTTCCCATTGCCAACATGAGGTGTATACAGAATGTGAGACATGTATTCTGTCTGATGTGAATATTAGTTTGATCGGGGAGATCAGTGAATTTACTTACCATAAATGTTCCTTAATTGGAATATCTCGGTTTTATAGCAGTTGTTACAGGTGGTGATCAAGATGATGATTGATTCAAACAAGGATAAACAAATCATCACCAATTAGTCTCAGATCAAATATAATGTTCTGTCTTTCACTACTTCCTGTGTTGCATCGCGATGAAGGCTATTGCATCTTATTCATTCATTTGATGTCCAGCCTCTCTGACTTAAGATCTGGTAGCTCCTTTGATTGGAATAAATGGACAAAGAGTGCAGAAGTTATTAGGACTGCTGCAAGGAAGGTGGACCCAATGAGTGAGGAGAAGGGCAGAGTAACTAACCTGTAATAACCAGAGATGAGCAGGAGAGCATGTTTATGAAATGATGAAGACAAACCTCATCATAGCCGAGCAGCCAGATCCAGGGAGTTTGGTTATACTTATTGTATATGTGATCATCACGTCACATGTTCGTACCTGCAGGAGATTGCCATTAGCGACCCCCACCTGCCTGTGCATCTTGTCTAGGGTTGGGCTTAAACAAAGATTAGAGAGGAAAACTCACGATGTATCAAGGACACACCCTATGCTGTATGGGCCATTGATATCATATTGGTCCAGTGGGCCACCCTCTGGTAGACTGTATTTTTATTGTTTATTCAGTCACAATTTGTGTTGTTATCCTTTATGAGATATATCTTTTATTACATCAATGAGGTTGGCTAGACCTACTCCTGTATTGAATCTCATTTTATATTAGAGCATTTAGGACAGCCTGCATAAATATCAAGTATGCAAGGTTGGGAGATGTACTTTGATATGCTGGTTTCTCCTATATTAGTAACATAGAAATATCATTCTCTATATCATGTATGAGCCTGTAGGGGTCCTACATCATTAGCAAAAGATATGTTTTCTATATGGAACATCAGCCTGCAAGGATTAGTGCAGAGATATCATTTTCTGTCTGGGGCATTGGCCTACACAGGATGTGTATAGGCCAGCTGACGTCCTATACACCTGGTTTTGCAGGCCAATGTACATTTCCTATCAATAGGTTATACAGTACTATAAGACTGAAAGGTGTGGGACATACTAATACTTTTCATGTGCTCTGCACATAGCTCCAGGCTTCTGCTTATTGATATTCCTACAGTATATAAACTCCTGTACATCTCTGTAGCATCTCAGTTTAAATATTATTGTCTCTAAGGACCTTATTGTACCCTATGGGTACTGTTCTCCCTCTCCTTCTTTGGGTTGGATCTCCATGTTCTTTCCTACTCTGAGTCTTGGGACTTATCCTTACTGACTATATCTCTGCTCCCTCTTAGGGTGACTTTCCTCCTTTCCATTGTTACTTTAGACTTCGTCCAGGTAACATTCATCTCTACTCCTGTCTTTACCTTGGGCTGAAACTCCATGCTTCAACCATCTCCAAGTCTCTGGACCTATGTCTGAAGATTACATCTCCACCTCTGTCTTCATTCCTTTCTACTTCAGACTTTGTCCAATATAGCCTTACCTCTTAATTCCTCCATCTTCTGTCTATTCCTATTCCAGGACTGCACTCACAGTAGTCTCGACTCTAGTTTCTCCTTCACCTCCAGAAGTCTGCCAGACTCATCTGTCACCTAGCCTCTGGACATGCCTGGACTACTCTGGACTTTCATTCTAGCCTCTTGGAAATTAAGGGCACATACTCAGGTAAGGGGCATAGTGCATCAGCTGAAGCCAAGCCCTCTAGATCTGTTCCTAGCTCCTCACATGGTTTTGCATGGTGTCTTACTGGGATGTAAAAGGCAATAAAACCACCAGATTTCACAATCCTGGCACGGTCAATGGTTCAGACAATTACCAATGGTTGATAATATGGTTGTTCACAGGGGTGCAATGAGTTGAGTTTTCTAAGCAAGCTAGACAGTGACTAAAAGGGCAGAATCCTAGATAATCTCAAAGGTCAGTAGTTAGATCCATAACTGGCTTGATGCAGTGATAAGATACTATAAATATTGCTAATACAATTTTACTATCAATAACTGGCTTGATGCAGTGCTATAATAATACAGAAATACAACAATATGTGGTAAGCTAGAGTGATATCCTTAAGATACTCCTTATTCTTATAATTAATGGAGATTAAGCTAAGAGTTGTATACAATAAAATCAACCTAATATGTGACTTTGAAACCAACCTTTCTGGTGCTCAGGCACTCATAATGAGTATGACACAAGATTAGAACAGAGTACATTATCATAATGTTGTCTTAAGGGGTTAAGCTCTTAATACTGTTGACTAAAGTATAAGTCTTATTTATTGTCCTTAACCACTAAAATATGTATATTCTCCCCATAGGATAGGTTTCCTATGTCTAAAAGAGAACAGAGTAGAATTTTTTTACTACTAGACAACTAGTAACCATGCACTAGCTAGAGTAATTTAGTATGGCTCAGAGGTGGCCTTAGATAATAAGTACATTGTGGGAAATAATGACAAAAGAGTGGAGGAATAAACTGATATTCACTCAGATAATCACTCAGATATATTGGGGGTGAGAAACCTAGGGAGATATACAGTCCTCCTTCACTTCTCTAAAAGTGGGTTCTTATTATTAGAGGGGAAAAAAGTAGGCCCCTTATATACTATTTTACTAGTGGCTGTGCTACTGTCCTAATATAGATAAATGACTTATGCTGACTGGTTATGACCCATAATGACTCAGGTGGGCCGTGCACTCTCACACTGCCTTACCAATTCTTTACTCCATCTGTCACTGGCAATGTCCTGCTTATCCAATCTGACCATCAAACTAAAAAATAGAATACTCTGCTTAGATGTTGACTATGTGCCCATAAAGATGTTAAGATGTTAATCTGATTATGTCTCATTAGATGAGAAAATGTATGGGAAAATTCTGAAAACTGTGAGAAAATTTTGACTAATGAAAAGAAAAGGGTTTTGAAGTAGATTATGTGGTGAGATAAGTAAGTAATTTGAACATTCAATTCATTTGACAGTAAATAACCTTCAAACAAAACATGATAAGGTACTAGAAATTTCAGAATATTACCATAGGCCATACTATAGAGTATCAGGGTGTTATTATGTGTCTGTAACCATGCATGAAACAAGTTTTGTGTGTCAATGGTCATAACAGAAATTGAAAAAGAGAATTTGCTAGATGTGTCACTAAGACTATGGTTCAAAGATAACAGTAGCAAAGGTATAGAAAATAATGACAAGGAAGACTGTGAGAACAACAGTGATTGTGATAATTTCATACCAAAGGATTGCTCAGTTTGGTTGACTATCATAATATCTGTTGTATCTGCAATATCACCATTATCATTATTGTGAAAATTGATCTCAACTATTTCTCTATCCTTAGTGTTATTGTCTGTGTGCAGATTATCATCACCTGCAGCTTGTAGTTGTGGTTACTTGCAAATATTGAAATGCTCTAATGCAGCAGATGCAAAATATTGCCTTACATCCATAGTTAACAAGGCATAATTGAAGGCTGGATTTGTCTGCCACCAGCCATGAAGCACAGTCTACCAGGAAAATTTTTTAAGTTTCATATCTGAAAGAAATATAATTAAAATATGAACAGATCAGCAACAGCCACAACTTACCAATTAATAACTTTATTATTGGATCCTATTGTAAATCTGTATATATGTTTTTCACTTCTGAGTGCTTGCGGTCCCTGTTAAACTCATTGTATTTTTTCTTAAGCCTGAAACATCTTATCAGTGATTCTAGTAGGAGGATAGATGACACATGAACTAAAATACTTACATGCCAAGACATGTTAAAAGTAGCTTAATAAATGCCTTGAGATCCTCCTTAAGGAATTATTACACCTTTAGATCCATGTTGTTTGAAAATACAGTTTGTGTAGCTTATAAGTATAAAACATCTCTCAAAAGTATCAATCTACTTCTTCTTCCAATTCTGCTCCTTAGTGTGTTTTCCAGAATCAGAGAAGTACTTAATATGTATGTCTTCATTCTCCATGTGCCAGGGAGGTAGACATTCAGTATGAGCACTGCAGATCTCCTCTGTTACAAATATAACTCAGATGGGTATCTACAACATGGATCTCCAATAAAGGAGGATCACTACAAAGACAGTATGAAGAGAGGCAGCCCACAAGGACACCTTTCGCCCCTAAATAGATCAAGAGAGGAATGCTCCAATGAGAAGACCTAGCTAATTTGTCATGGTAACCTCAGTGCTATAGATCAGAGCCTTATGCCATTAGGTGTTTTCAATCTTTAAAGCTCATTGAAGAAAAATATTTTACCTTACTTTTGTGTTTGGCAAGTATATGATCTATGCATAGTCTTGGTCCTACATGTCATGACTCAGATGACTCACCAGATTCTTCCAATTACAAGTTTTGACTTCAAAACAAGATAAATACATTTTATTATGACTTCCTGGTGCTGAGCTATGTAAATTCCAGAACTTTTACCTTAATTTGTTACACAGTAACTCTATGCCTAATAGTGGCAAACAGTAATTTGAAAGTCTTGCCCTAAACTTTCCAGGCTGCAGTGTGATTTTAAGGTGAATTGAATCTATCATTAAATTGTATCAGTGTTGATAGCCTAATTAGGCATCTCTGATGCCTTATTTTTTGGCTGTGCGGTTGTGGTTAGTCAAAAGGTTCATCTAAATCATTGTTTTCCAGAATCTAAATGTTTTGAAGTATAAATGTAGCCATAATAAAACTGATGCTACTACTGTTGGTGCTAGACTACCAGGATTTCAATGTACCTGTATAATAGACAACCTATGATCAATGCTCCACTTGATGACAATGGCCAGAGTCATAATTTCAGCTATTCATGAGCCACTGGCTCTGATTTGGACTCCCAGCAGCTTCCAGTTTCCTTGTTCAATGATACTTTTTTGTTTCCCTGCCATGACTCAGACTTAAACTACTTTGTAAATGTGCAAGTGAGCCAGGGTTGTGATTATCTTTCCACTCCAAGCCAGAGCTCTGACAACAACTATTACTCTCTGCTGACACTTTTCTAGATCCAAACTTTGTTGATTTACACATAAACCCTTGTAATTATTATGATCTTGTTGTAACTGATGCTAATGAAGATCCATCAGTGTTATTCACCAATAACCTATTTCAGCTCACTCTTGATTCATATGTAGGGTATCACCTGATTTGCAATCCTTCTGATATCTTTTATAAGGGCTCTGGGCCACTGTACCCATCTGCTTTTGAGTACTTTCCTGTATTTCCTTTGCTCATTATGTCTGTTAATAGAATATCCACTTTGGTATCAGGCTTAGAGAGTATTTTGCCTCTCAGAGATTTATTACATGTCAAAGAACCTTCTCCTCCTCCTTCTCCTCCTCTTCATTCATTTAAATCACACAATCACTAACCACCAGAAAAGCCATTAAAAATCAAGTTTTGGCCATACTTGTGTATGCAACCAAAGTTGAAGGATAACCAGATAGTCTTAGGCAATGTAAATTGTCCCTCTACAAAATAATAAGGTAACAAGAGTCTCCCAGTCCTATTTATCTAGCTATATGAAAGTCCAGAGTATGATAGGTGAAGTAGTGTTAATGTAGTTTTTCTTCCACCCCACATAATACATGGATTTGTATGCTTGCTATAAGATTTTGTATGGCTTAGCATTGACCCATCTCTCTTTGCACAGATGATTTGTTTATATACTACCAGCACTATGGTGAGTTATAACTACTATTCCTGCAGTCAGCTTTGGAGTATATGACAGGCCCATAGGCTCATATATTTGCAAAGGTTAAATCATTCAGCAAGTTGAGTGACCATGATGGATATACTAGGTTTATTTCAGACCACAAGTACTTTGGTTGATTTTATAATGACATGATTGAGTGTGTGGCTTCAGAGATGAAGCAATTAATAGCCATGTGCTCTGTGAGGGTTCTTGAGAGGAACCACAGTTTCAATATATGAACCCACACTTGTTGTGTCTTTGGCACAGGAAGGCAGTGTTGCACTATTTGAAAAAAAAAACCACACAATATTTTTAAATCAAGGTTTAGCTGAGCTAACTGCAAACCATGTGGCTTTAGCAAAAGCCACACAAGCTAGCGAGAAGGTTTGCCCATTACTTTTGGATTTCCTTGAATACTTTGACTCTTTGGTGAAAAGTTCTTTAATGGCTTGCACACCATTATTAATGAATATAGTGAGATTATGAGTATGGTTGTCACTCAAAACAAGGGCCACAACCAAATTGGCCCAGTCTTGTATGCTATGGCTACTGCTGCAAAAATGTTTGACTATACCCCTACCAAAGCCATCTACACAGATTCTGTGTAAGCAGATTGATCTGCTTACCAGCAATTTTTTACCACTTCTCCTCAATAATCACAATATAAGGCAATCTTCATTTCAACAACATAATGGCCATTCATGATGACTTGCACCCTGTTATTGTTGGCATCTCAATGTGTTAGCCTGTTAATGTTATCTCTGATATCTATAGATGTGTGGTACTCATTTAGTAAACTTACCACCAAAACAGTCTTCAACTGACATGTACATATGCAGAGTAGTATGACCAGTTGAGTTCATGTACTAATATACAGCATAGACTCTTTGCTTCACCACTGGTAAGTTACCTTTATGTTGAGTTTGCTCATGCTTACTACATGATGTAGAGCTTCTGTCTGGCGTCCTACTTACTGCTTGATTGGACACCGCACTGTGTTATCAGCTATTTGGCTACAGGTCATTCATCCCTATATAAACCTCATAGCTTATGATGTTATACCTTAGCTTCTTACCATCCCTACAAATATATGCTCTTCCTCATTACTGCTTGACTGTCTAGTGTTTGCCATCGCCGTGATGGTGTTCCACTTTTTTTTAACGACCAGCTGAGTGTATAGAATCTTTGCTGTTACCGAAACAATTACTGTTACTGCCCTTATCTTATCTCGCTTCCTGTCTTATCACAAACCATTGGGTCTTGGCTTAGGTCAGACCTGAGATACATCAGGATATGCTGCCTCCTCGACGATGTTGTAATAGCCTCCCTCCCACTACCATTAAGACTTGTAGTCATCAGGAGGACACTACTACTACCACTGTTGTCACTCGCCCTCCATCACTAATCATCCTCACTCATCCTCCATCTCCAACAAACATGCATATGTCCTCTCATTCGGAATCTTCAGATTCATCTGTCTCTTGCTCTATCATGGCGACCACGAACAAGGTTGCACAAGTAGATCAGAAGTCCGCCGACAAACCACCTTTCCTTACCGCTGGACAACTTACTCCAGAGGTGTTGTGAGCCTGGGAAATGAGCTGCAATCAGTTTTTCTTGCATAAGGAGACAAAAGACGAGGTCAAGGTCAGGAAGGTAGCTTGGGGTATGCAAGATCCATTGATTCAAGATTGGTACATGAACGACCAAGAACGAATGGATAAGCTAACCTTTAAAGAGTACATTGACGAAGTTCGCAGTTACTTCCTCCCTCGCAACTGGTCCGACATCATATGTAGAAAGATGCTTGCATCAATGCAAGGAAACCGACCCTTCAGCAACTGGGCGGTGGATATACAGAGCCAGAATACCCTCCTTCACAGTATGGTCTCTCATCTCACTGATATCTACGTATTATACCATCTCGAATCGCACATGAATGCTGACCTGGCTGCGGATTACCACACAGAGGGAGTTAAGGAAGAGAAACTATGTGAATGGATTGAGAAGGTTTGTCTGCTTGATGAAAGACGCTTACGCTACCTCGCATTTTTCGAAACAGCCCTACACACAGATTGTGCTTGTCCTGGGATGGACAAGAAATCTGTCCCATCCAACAGTAACTCCCACCCCACTAAATCTTCTGCTTCCAACACAACATCTACCACATCCAAGACATTCACCTGCCTACCCACCCTCTCTGATACCGAACATCAACTCTTATGAGACAACAATGGGTGTTTCAAGTGTCGCGAACCATTTGCTGGACACACCTCATCCACCTGCCCCAAAGGTTTTCCTGATGGTGCTATGTACAAAGCCTTGATGGCTGCTAGTATTCTTGCCAAGAAACCTTGGAAGGATGGTAATATCATCGCTGCAGTGGACACTGATGAGGAGACTCAAACTGTTGCAGTGGTAATACCATCTGTGGTTTTTGAACCTGATTTTGACTCAGAGGAAGAGTGTGTAGCCCCATTAGAAACATCTCACCTTCGTTTGGACTATCTTATTGATGGGCCTGCTGTCTCTTCACTGCTTTGCATTTCTGCTCTTATTGACCATGGCTCATCTTTAGTTCTGATTGGTGAAGACTAAGTCTCAAAGCTCGAACTCCATCGCCACAAGTTACCAAAGCCTCTTTCAATATCGCTCGCCATCTCCAAGGACAAGCACTCTCTCATTCTTTCACATTACATCAAATTATCCTGTACTTCTGTTGATCACACTTATACTTCTCGAACTGTATGCGCCGTTATCGCACCGAACTTGTGTACACCATTGTTACTTGGAGGACCATTTCTCCAGCATAATTGTATCATCATTGACCACGAGCTACATACTTGCATTGCGAAGGATACTGACTATGATTTGTTACATCCCTCACTAGCTGTGCCTTCTCCGCCTAAGCGCATCTCGTCTTTTGGTCCAAAACTTCTGTGGATGAAACAAGATGTCATTCATGAACTCAAGGACATCCTCCCAGAATTGAAAACCATTGTTGATGATGAATGCGAGAAGGTGCAAGAAGTTGATGTCATCGCAGCTATTCAATCGAGAATCAACAGTCTCGTCTATCAAGAACACTTAAATGCAAAACTGAAGGCCAAATTCTCATGTCGCTTCCCTTCAGACATCCCACACAATGAAATGTTACCAAGTGATGTTTTGTTTTGTATTAACCTACACAATGCTAACAAAATAGTGCAACTATGATCATACGACTGTCCAAAGAAGTATTGTGAAGCATGGAAAACATTGCTTCGAACTCATCTCAAAAGTGGTAGATTGTGCCCCTCTGAAAGCGAATGGTCATCCCCCTCTTTCATTATACTGAAAGCTGACCCTACAGTTTTGCCTCGCTGGGTTAATGACTTTTGACACCTTAATTTGAACACTGTTCTGGATAATCAGCTGCTTCCATGGATTGATGAGATATTAAAAGATTGTGCTTTGGGTAAATTTTTTGGGAAGATTGATATGACTAATGCATTCTTTCAGACCCAAGTTCACCCAGATGACATGAAGTACCTCACTGTCCACACACCATTCGGCAAGTACAAATGGACCGTTATGCTGATGGGTGTCTGCAACGCCCCCGCAGTTCATCAATGTCGCATGACATCAGTTCTACAGCATTTGATTGGTAAAATATGTCATGTTTATCTTGATGATATTATCGTTTGGTCACAAACACTTACGGAGCATGAAACTAACATTTGTCTAGTTCTCCAAGCACTGAAAGACACCCATCTCTACTGTTCCCCCAAGAAAACTTTGCTATTCTGCACCGAATTGGATTTTCTCGGCCACCATATCTCACATCATGGTATCAAGGTTGATAACTCCAAAGTTGTGTGAGTGTTGGATTGGCCTCGACCTCAAAAGGCGTCTGATGTCCGAGCATTCTTGGGTATGGTATGATATCTTGCTAATCATTTGCCGCAGGTTACCACATATACACGCATCCTTGCTGCTCTGACAATGAAGGCTGCTGAATTGTGTTTCCCACCCTGGAACTCAGAACACAATGCAGCTTTCAATGCAATCAAAGAACTTGTCACCAGCCCCCAATGTCTCACTACTATCAAATGACAACCCAGGCAACAACAAAATTTTTGTAACCTGCGATGCATCAGATTATGCAACAGGAGCGATGCTGTCATGGGGAGTCACTTGAGAATCAGCACAACCTGTCGTGTTCAATTCTACCCAATTGTGTGGCGTGGAGCTGAACTACCCTGTTCATGAAAAAGAGTTGTTAGCAATCATTCGAGCCTTGAAGAAATGGTGTTGTGACTTGTTGGGTATGCATGTAAACATCTACACTGACCATTGCACCTTACAGAACTTCACTACTCAATGGGATCTATCGCATGGTCAAATGCGCTGGGCTGAGTATATGTCCCAATATGATTTCAACATTCACTACATTAAAGGAGAAGATAATGTTGAATGCATCATCGCCAGGTATGCCACTGATCCTTGGTGTAAAAAGCTGAATGATCTACTAGGTTTGTTACCGAGTCTCACAAAAGATGCACGAGGCTTATTTTACATCACCAAGCACCTGGTAATACCACAAGTCGACAATTTACACAAAGAACTCTTTCGTGCTGCACATGACTCGGCTGGACACTTCAGCACCGACAAATCATATGCTCTCCTTTGTGCTTTATATTACTGGCCAAACATGCAAAAGGACCTCGTTGACTCATATATTCCTTCATGCTTGCAATGCTTATGCAACAAATCCAAGACGACTTCAACCAATGGTCCACTGCACCCGCTACCTATCCCCGATGCTTGAGGGGACTCCGTGGCTGTTGACTTCATCGGACCATTACCTGAAGATGGAGGTTTCAACATGTTGATCTCTATGACAGATCATCTTAACTGTGACATCTGACTCGTTCCTTGCAGGGATACCATTACCACTGAGCACTTCACTATGTTATTCTTCAATCACTGGTACTGTGAAAATGGGCTACCAAAGGATATCATATCTGATCGCGATAAGCTTTTTCTGTCTATGTTTTGGCACAACCTACATAAACTAACTGGAATAAAACTTAAGATGTCCTCCTCATACCACCCTGAAACTGATGGTGCAAGTGAGCGCACAAACAAAACAGTTAATCAATGCCTTTGCTATTATGTGGGTCATAACCAGAAGGGCTGGGTAAAGGCATTGCCACGTGTATGTTTTCACATTATGAATACAGTCAACACAAGCACTGGTTTTTCGCCTTTTCAGCTCCATCTTGGACACTCACCTTGTATGCTACCCTCCATCACCTCAACACCTTTGTCTCCTGCTGAACCAGGCCACGTACACGTGCACACCTTCCTTTCAAAACTGGCCAACAATGTGTTGGAGGTACAAGACAACTTACTAGCCACAAAAGCCTCTCAAGCCTCACATGTCAACAACTCGTGTTCGAAGACGATCGTACTACACACAGGAGACCGCATTATGCTATCTACAAAGCACCACCACCAGGAGTACATGCAGAAGGGTGATAAAAGAGTAGTGAAATTCATGCCTTGTTATGACAGACCTTACACAATTCTTGACGCACACCCAGATTCGTCTACATACACCTTGGATCTCCCCAACTCTCCCAACATTTTTCCTACATTCCACATCAGCCAACCCCGGCCATATCATGCAAATGATGCTGCACTTTTTCCCTCACATGAGCAGCCAAAACCAGGGCCAGTTGTTATGAAAGATGGCCAGTTTGAGAATTTCATCGATCATATTATTGATGAATGAAAAAGAGGTCAGGGGATTCAATATCTTGTGTGCTGGGTTGGGTTTGATGAAGCAGATGACAAATGGCTTCCTCGATGGGATTTAGAAGATTGCGAGGCTCTGGACGAATGGGAGCAGATGAAAGGTCAATCAGAAAGATGATGGGAAGGGGTGTAAGCTCACGCTTACTACATGACGTAGACATTGCTCATGATGTAGAGCTTCTGTCTGGCATCCTACTTACTGCTCGATGATTGGACACTGCACTGTCATCAGGAAAATGTGTTTTTGCCATAACAGGTATTTGTTCCTACAAGTAGCTGCTAAGAGCTACTGAGACCTGCCAAGAGCTACTAAGTGCTATTACCAGATGTCATGAAATTTTATCACTTGAATTGTATATACTATACTAGTATCAATTACTAATGAAAGTTGTAGTCCTTGTCAAGGGGAGTCTATCCACAGTCTCATGACATCAATAGAGTAAGATCCTAGTGAGTTATTAGCAAAATACTAGAAAGTGATGTGTTCAAGAAAGTTCAGGCACACCAAATATTAGTTGGTTGAAAAAATTTCCCATGATCTACCCTAGTCATTCCTTATCATTCGAAATCCTAGTCACTATTAAGCAATCATAGTTTAAATAAGCAAAACATGGTCACATGACTCATGTGCCTGAACTTTCTTGAACACATCACTTTCTAGTATTTTGCTAATAACTCACTAGGATCTTACCCTATGGATGTCATGAGACTATGGATAGACTTCCCTTGACAATGTCTATATCTTTCATTTTGGTTGAAAACTTTCCCACAGTTTACCCTAGTCGTTCCTTATTCTTGGCTTAATCAAAAGGACTTAGACAAATTTTTGCAATTGTGATGATATAAGCACAAACACAAACAAACATGAATAATGTCTAACATCTCTTCTCTTTCTTATTTTCTCTCTTTCTTACCTTTTTGGTTTCATTTGTTCTCTTCACTGATAACTGTGGGCACTGTGGGAAACAGTGAGTGGGAGGGCAGGAGGCACTAAAGTAACTGGTTTACTTTCCCACCCATCAACAATGAGCAAGCATAGGTCTTTTTGTGAGTTTTTCTAATGTTTTTTTTCTTTCTTACTCTCATTCATGCTCGTCCCTTGGCAATTTCTGATCTTTTTGTCATTTGGTGAGTCCACTCTTCTTTCCTTTGTTTTTCTCTGACACTCAGGCTCTGCTCCTGCTCCTGCCCCTCCTCTTTTTCACTCTTCCTTCTGCCCTTGCTCCTGCTCTCACTCCTACACCTGCTCCTGTTGTGGCTTTTGGTAAGTTTTTTTATCTCTCTCCGGTTCTCTCTCTCTAACCCTCTTTTGCTAGCTATCTCCCTTCCTTCTGCTTCCCCTAGTATTCCTCAAAATTCAAGTTTTTGACTTTTTGGTAAAATCTCTTAGATATTGTAGTTGGTATTATACGCCATGTATTAGTTAGTGTGAATATACTTGAATTTTCGCTTTCTGTTTTGTGTCATAATGCCATGGTCATTGAAAATTTTTGGACTTGTCCATTATAGCTACTAGGAGCAATTATAGCCATTATGAAAAATATGCTGCTATTATGAGCACTATAGAAGGGACTTGTCAATAATTGGCATTTATGCTATAACAGCTATTATAGCTCCTAGATACTACTAGGAGCTATTAGGAGCTATAATGGCAAGTACACATTTTCCTGATGGTGTTATCAGCTATCTGGCTACAGGTCATTCATCCCTATATAAACCTCATAGTTTACAATGTTATACCTTAGCTTCTTACCCTCCCTACAAATATATGCTCTTCCTCATTACCACTTGACTGTCTAGTGTTCGCTGTTGCTGTGACGGTGTTCCAGAGGTTAAGATAACATTACAAGCAACTAAATATTTGAAAATTGAAAGCTAGTTCATTTGGAAGTGTTATCTTTGTGTATGATCTCAAGTACAGTGGCTCAAAAAACTGTCCGCATGTTTGCGCTATTTTGACTGTTTACATCATTGTACAAGAATGGATAGGTATTCCCAGGACATCCTGCCATGGCCTGGGAGTACTACATCAGGGCTTCAAAATGAGCCCTTACCCGTGGGAATTGGTGGTCATATGGTGGCACTATGAGGTTTGCAAAATGATGACTCATGTGGACAGTTTTTTGAGGCTAGATTGAAACTATATAAATTAATGGTTATGACACCATAAAGTCATACCATTATTAAATAAATTATAATGTGGTGTCATTATGGCATTATTAAACCTATCTCTCACTATATAATGAAGGGAGTCTCATGTATGATAGTCATAATCACCATGAAAGCCATCTCCTCTGCTCAAAGGGATAACATCCTCTCTCTCTCTACTGCTGGCCTCTCTGCTCGTCAAATAGCATCTAGAACTGGTGTATGCAAGTCTACTGTGGCCAAGCTCACCAAAGAATGTCACCCAGACAAAGAAAACTCTAGTGGAGGTCGTCCATCCAAACTCACCTCTACTGATAGGAGGGCCATTATTCAGCGTATTACTACAGGAAAGGCTGACAATGCTGTCCAAGTCACTCATCACATCAATTCCATCATCACTACCCCTGTATCTTCACAAACTGTGAGAAATGTTCTCAAGGCAGCCAACCTCAAGGCTGTAACAAAGAAGAAGAAGCCTCTCCTATCTATCAGTCATAGAAAAAGAAGACTGGACTTTGCCCTGGCCCATCAAAACTGGACTGTAGAGGACTGGAAGCGTGTCATATGGTCAGATGAGACTAAAATCAACAGGATTGGGTCAGATGGAAAGGTATATGTGTGGAAAAAGAAGGGGGGGGCCTCTAACAGACAAAGAGATTAATGGGACACTCAAGTTTGGAGGAGGTTCTCTGATGGTATGGGGGTGTATGGGGTGGAATGGTGTAGGAATGCTTGCAGAGGTTGAGGGGAGGATGGATGCTGAGCAGTATGTGGACATTCTCAACCACCACTTGCTGCCTAGCATGGCAGAATCAGGAATTGATGAAGAAGATATCATTTTCCAACAGGATAATGATCCCAAGCATACATCCAGGAGAGCCAGAGAATGGTTTGAAGAACATAATATTCATCTCCTTGACTGGCCAGCACAGTCCCCTGATGTCAATGTCATTGAACACCTCTGGGGAATACTCAAAAAGAAGCTTATAGCCTATGAACACCCCCCTAAAGGAGTATGGGAGTTATGGGAGAGAGTGGTGGTAGAGTGGGGACAGATTACAGCAGAGGACTGTCAGAAGTTGATTGAAAGTATGCCTAGAAGGATAGAGGCAGTAATCAAGGCCAAGGGAGGCCACACAAAGTACTAGAATACCTGATTTCCTATGTAAAATATCTGAGTCAAAAAACTGTCCACATGAGTCATCGTTTTGCAAACCACATAGTGCCACCATATGACCACCAATTCCCACGGGTAAGGGCTCATTTTGAAGCCCTGATGTAGTACTCCCAGGCCATGGCAGGATGTCCTGGGAATACCTATCCATTCTTGTACAATGATGTAAACAGTCAAAATAGCGCAAACATGCGGACAGTTTTTTGAGCCACTGTACTTAGCAAGTTACTGGTATTTGCTTAGTCTTCTAGTCCTTGATCAATGATTCTGCTAGTTGCAAGTAAATGTTTAGATGATAAGTTAAAAAAAGATCAGAAAATATACATTAATATTCAATGGCTTGTATGGCCGCCTGAACTTGCATAATAAAACTAAGCCTCTGAAAAAAGAAAAAACCCTGATGGTGTATGTGGGAATGTCTATGGTTGAACCTGGTTGGCCTATACATGAATTTCACATTGAAGCCATATAGATCCATATAATAATAATGATACTAAGCTAGGAAGATGGTATAGAATGAAGCAACATCATGGTGATACATCCAATTCAGTAAGACATGGGCTCCAAAATGGTGGTAAGTGTTGCCTCTATCTAGTACATCAGATTGAAGAGGCTTAGCTAGGGAAGAGTGATTGCCTCCAGCATCCTTATAGAAAATAGAGCCAGCATGGTGTCCTATACAGAGAACCACAAGTCTAGCAATGCTGTGATTAGAGTAGGTGACGATTTCTATCACTCTGCTACATTCCTAGGTCTATGTAGAAAATGATCTGATAAACATGAGGGAATTCAATTAGATCAAACTTGCTTTTATATATAAGTTATTACATGTGACTCTAGAGCAGTATTTTATGACACACAACTAGCTAAGAGTATCATAGGACAGATTTCAAGAGCATGTATTTATTCCCTTCCAGGAAGGTTGATATAAGCCTGTGCTCAGGTTCGAAACCCTTATTTTTTCTGCCACCATATAGTTGAAGATTCAAGGTGTGTTTTTCTTTCTTCCTATTCTTCTTCTCCCTTTCCAATTCAATCCACTAGTTTGGAAGTCCTTCAGGAGGTGCACTAGACTGGTAGGCTACTGCAGCAAAGACAGGCCTTCAGGAGGCATCATCAGAGTATCATGCAGTAACTTTGATATTTTGTTGTTTATTTTCCTAAGTCCAAACCAGTTGATTTGTACTTACACACTATGTGCAATACAATTATGCCTGTCAAAACAGTGCTTAAGAGACAACCTCCTGGGCTGGATCTTGAGGGAATAGGTAATATAATCAGCGGAGCTAATAGTAATGGGGATATCTAGACTAAAGAAGAGAATTTATAAGAATTTAGATATGAGGCTGCTGGCTTAAATTTACCTATAATTATTGATCTATTCTAGTAATCTCAAAGTTCAAGTATTTGGCTCTGAAGATCTCTTGCAAGATCAGTTGACCAAAAATGAAATAGATGAAGGGGAAAGGGCACAAAGACCCTCTCCTAAGAAGAAATTCAAGTGTAGCATGGAGGTATAATCTGGGCAGTTCCAGAGAAAGCTTAAGAAGGATATGGTGAGAGCAGTTCAAAAGGCTAGGGAAAATACAGGCAAGCATTGTTTTGTCTTCTCAGCATATAGCTCAATGCTAACCTAAATCAGTCATCTTTGAAACCTTCAAGTATTGTACAGCAGTACTCAAAAGAGCCCACCACCACAAAGCACCAGCTCATTGGAACCACTTAAAGGAAGCAGAATAATGAGAATGGCTTGAGCCTTGAGCTTCCCAAATGGCTATCAGCAGTGACAGAGTCCCTATCCTGTTACATCTCCTGGCTATGATTCATGAAAGAGAAGAAAAAAGCTATATTCTGCTGTCATGGAGTTTAGGAAAGCAGTCATACTGCAGATGGGAGATGGAGTAAATAAAGAAGGAAGGAACTGGAAGGCAGCATATAAAATAGTGAAGGGTTGATTGACTGGGAATGTAAAACTAGTAACTGCATGACATGTTGTGGGATAGATATAGTAAGTTACTGTATCCAAAGCCCTCAATGATGACTACACTGAGGAGACCGATGACTGCGTATTTTGTATACTGTTTCATGAGGACATTTGAGACTAGTGGAAACTCTATAAGGGGTATGGGTATGGATATGGGTATGGGCACACCAATGTCAGACCCCTACATGTACCTCATGTTAGAGTCTGAGTGATCTGAGACAAAGAAGACTGAATGATCCGAGATAGTGATGCGGAGAGAGTGAGAGGCCTGAGCTCAAGCCAAAATGGGCCATTGATGAGCAACATTTTGATATTGGCTCATGCCCTTGTCATATCCTGTATACACACCCCTATCAAATCTAAATCCTTACTCCAAAATCAGCATTTGATCTGTTTCTGGGCCTCTTCTATCTACAATCTCTGAACCTCTGGAAGACTGGTAACCTGTGATCACCCCTGATGGACTCAGTAGAATGAACTCTTCCACCCTGTTCCATATCTCCATCTCCACCTCCAGTTCCCACAATCACCAGACCTCCATATATACAGTTGCTAAGCTAGACTTTTTCCCTTTTTTGTTATTCCCTTTGTCTCCAGTCTTCAGCTACATACATTCCTGTCTTACTTAGCAATCCATGATCCATCTAATTTCTGGTCTTATTCCTTATGATGTGAACATACTTACTAATACATTTCCATGTGCATTGCACATAGCCTTGGTTATTTCCATATGCTCCACACATATCTCCAGACTCCTGCTTATTGATCTTTCTTAGTAGTTCCTACAGTATATAAACTTTTGTACATCTCTGTAGTACCCCAGTTCGAATATTATTGTACCCTGTGGGTCCTGTTCCCTCTCTCTGGATTAGGTCTCCATGTCTTTCCAACTCCAAGTCTTAGGCTCTGAGCCTGTTGACTATACCTCTGCTTCCCTTAGGGTGACCTCCTTTTCCATGACTACTCTAGACTCCATCCAATTATCCTCTGCCTTCACTCCTATCCTTACCTTAAGCTGCATCCCTATACTCTTATTATTGTTAATGTCTCCAGGTACATACCCAGGGACTATACCTCCAACTCTACCCTTGGGTAGTCTACCTCCAATCATCTCTACTCTAGATCTTGTCCATTGTAGTACTACCCCCTGTTCTTTTTGTCCTCCCATCTACACCTTATTCCCAGGCTCTACCTATGAGTGGCCTTGACTCAAGTTTCTCCCTCACACTCTGAAAGTCTGCTGGACTTGCCCATTACTCCAATCTCTGGACATATTTGCAGTACTCTGGAATTCCATTTTCAGGACTCTTGGAAATTAAGGGCAAATACTTGGGAAAGGAGCACAGCACACAAGCTGAAGCCAAGCCTCCAGATCCATCCCTAGTTCCCTGCACAACCTTGCATGTACTTTCAAGTCCTACAGGGTCTCTGGCATGGTCATAACAGCCCTGCAATATGTTATTTTCCCATTTGATATATTTCCTGTTTCTATACAACTCACTATAAAGTCACCAGCAGTAGCATGTAGGCATCTCAGTTCTTTCCAAGAGACTGAGATGTGAGTTAATAACATTGTTATATTCATTAGATCAAAACTGACAAGTCCATAGTATTACCTTGTTTGTCTAGGTACATGGCTCATTAATAGAGCTCTTTCCAAGAGACTGAGATTATTACCTCATTTGTCTAGTGTCTGTGCCACCCCTTTGACTCACAAATCAGCAGAGGTTATGAGCCCTACCTCGATCATGGATATCATGCTTCCCAGCACTAACTTAAGCCTATTTAACATCCTGAAGCTTACTGAATATGGCTTGTGTTGGACAATATGATATGCATGGTACTCATCCTGGAGGATTAGCCTCTGGGACTTCTTTTCACTTCCTTTCCTTTATTAACTCACTATTGCATCTTGTCACCTTCAACCACCATATATTACATCCACTGGCAGGATTGCTACTGGTGGCTTCTTTTGTTTTGTGCTCAAGACTTAACACCTTGCTCTTACACAGTCCTATCTTAGCGTTGTTTATCATATCTGCTGAGGTATGTATATTATAGTCTCTTGTACTTACTCTCTTACTAACATGTAACTCAGACTTCGTCTAGGTAAATATAATATAGTGTTGTTCATTATATCTGCTAAGACTTTGTCTAGCTTCCATCAGCTCAAACTGGATAACCTACAAGGAACAGACATTAACAGCTATTGGCACTAGGGGTTTAAAGCACTATACTGACAGTTGAGCTACCAAGCCAACTGCCTTCATAATTGACCCCAAAACAAAGGCTCTCATGAAGCCTGATGGCACAATGCCAACTCAAACAGAAATAGACAACCTCAATAAGAAACTCAATAAGTAAGGTAGTGGGTTTGTGGATTTGATGAATGTCACATGAAAAACATGATGAAAGAGTGACAAAAGACAAAAAATGTAATAACTATTGATCAGGCGCCTTCTGCATCAATCACCTACTCACTTATCTCAGTAATAATATTGCAAACATTTCATGGTTTTCAAAATGAAGAGAAGTGAAGTAGAAAGTTTGTTATTCCAATTTCTTTGATTGTTGAAAGCGGCTATTAGTGGCAAAGTACTATGCATCATACTCTGACACAACATGCCATGAAGCCGTTGCCATCCATGGAGTGTTCTCCTGCAAACCATCCTGGACAGGTTTGATCATCATACACTCCCCTCAACATATTAATTCACATCCTGTGCTAATGTTCAAATTCAATTAATACTTGCTCTGAATCTACTTAAAGCCTTTCATTGTACCAATCCTTCACTTAACTTTAGCATGCTTCGGCATGAGTTTGGCAGACTTTTTAGATACTTATCCATACAGTGTCACACCTGGTCACATGCACGTGATGTTTGTCGAATTCTCAAGCCCACTACCTTACTATCAGAAGAACTCACTGGTGAAGCAGCAGATATTCAGCACAATCACTGATCAGCTACTACTGTACATCCAAAAGCTCAAAGACAGCTTCAAGATCTGGGAAGAGATATGTCAGATCCATGAGGAGAAGATGGAGCTTGTGCAGATAGATTTATGTCATTGAATGCAGGAGATGAAGTGCAATGAGGGAGGGGATGTTAAGGCCTGAGCTCTTGAGGCTCTGTGAATTGCTTGCAGGCATAGGTGTCACTATTGGCAATATGGACTTCCATGCCATTATCCTTGGTTCCCTCCCTGAATCTTATCAACTACTCCTATCATACATCACAGCAGCTGCAAAGATCACAAAAACTCCCCTCACCTCCTATGAGCTAGTCACCATCATTATCAAAGAGTATAAGCATCAACAGCTCACTTAATGACATCCTAATAAGAAGGGAGCTAGCATAGCTCTTGCTACAAAGGAGACAAGAGGAAAAGGCCACACATTGTTGAATTTAACATCAACACTTGTTAGATTTCTTTTCTCTTTTTTCTCTTTGTCATCACCGTCTCTTTATGTAATTTACCTTATAAAGCTCTCCATTGTCATGTGTTTGTACCTCAGCAGTTCTCTTCTAGATGCTGAGGTATGTTTCTGTTTATCCTTCACACCAGCTTCATCTCACTATAATATGTCTCTAGATTCTCTCTTTAGGTATTAATAATGTCAAGCAGTTCTCTTCTAGACACTGAGATTCTCTCCTTAGTTCGATTTCATTATGTGTCACCCTCCTCCTCCAGTAAAAGCAACCCCAATGTGACCTGTTTTAACTGTGACCAGAAAGGCCATTATAAAACGGATTGTTGGAGGCCTGGAGGGGGCAAAGAAGGGCAGGGCCCAAACCAGCAGGGGAGGAGAGGTGAGAGACCACAGAAGCAGGCTGCAAATTCCACTGCTGAAGCTGAGTCCCAGGACCAATATGCCTTTATCATATCAGACTTAGCTACTATAGTGAAGGACTTAGGCCTACCTGCAGAGTGGAGAGGAGCAATTGTTGGCTCAGGTGCAACTTCGCATTTTTGCCCTGATCAAATGAAGTTTACTAACTTCATCACCATCCCTCCCCAGGATGTGCATACAGCCAATGGGTCCACTCTCAGTGCAGTTGGACAAGGAGATGTCAGGATTACCTCCCACTTGGGGACAAACACATGTAACACTAAAAAATGCACTATATGCACCCATGATGGCCTTTACCCTCATATCCACCATTTATATCATAGTAGGTGGCCTTGCTGTCCTCTTCAAGGGATGGATGTGCAAGATCCTGTCAAAGGGGCCCTCATATTGTGTCATTGTTGAAATTCTCCAAGTCAAGGGCCTATACAGTGTTGTAGCAAGTTGTCAGAAGCATCATGCAAACATCACAATGACAAAGCTTACCATTAGTGAGGCTCATCACATCCTCAGACACGTCTCCCAAATGGCTGTTATTGATGCAGTGAAGAAGGGCTTGATCACAGATGTTAAGCTTGACACCAATTCCAAGCCAGAGTTCTGTGACATCTGCATCAAGGCAAAATCAGCTCAGAAGCCCTTTCCAGATGAGTATGAATTGTGTACTCACCTATAGAGAATTGGTGCACATGGACCTCTGGGACCTGCACAAATGACAAGTCTCAGCAGATGCCTATACTACATCAGCTTTACTGACAACTATAGTCATCAGACAAAGCTTCAACTTTTGAAGCTCATAAGCAAGGCACTCACTGCATTCAAGGCCTACAAGGCATGGCTTGCATGCCAGACACCAGACATTCACTTGACAAAAGTCTGTTCAGGCTGAGGGGGAGAATATCTAAGTCCTGAGTTCAACCAGTACTTGAATCAGCATGGCATTGAACATCAATTGATGGTACACCACTCACCTCAGCAGGCTGCAATGGCATCACAGAATGGCTTAATTGCATACTCACTGTGGAAACAAGATTTTAGTCAGACCCTAATCAGAGGGAGACAACATATGTAACATGACTCTAAATGTACCTTGCTTGTAAACAGACATAAATCCAAGGTGTCGGAAATTTTGTTCCCTCAGCCCATAGCCACAGATGTAAACAGAGGCTTTTCAAACTTCATAATCACACCTTTGTGGACCCCTACTTATACATGCTATTCCATGACTATTCAGTCCTGCACATTCAATCTTTTGACACCTGCTTGGGGTAGACTTAATTCAAGGTAAGTTTTCAAAATTTTGGCCAAGTCCATACTAGTACTCAAGCACTCTCATGGCAGACCACGATATGATCAAACTCAAGCTGCCTAGGTGACTGAAAACTTTCAAATTCACTTTTGAGTGCAGAAGACCAGGGCCTTTGGTAAGTTTTTTTTGTAAAACTAAACTAAGGCTAACTAATTGTATACTATGTAGACTGTTGAAATTTCTATGCCAAAATCTTTTAAGTGGTTGAAATCACAACCTAGTACTTTGGAGGGTCCAGACACCAGCGAAACACAAACTGAGAGGCCAGAAATACTTACTCACTGGTTGCAGGCCCAGAAAACAGTAAATTTTCCTACTATTTCTATCAATCTGTGTTACTAAATAGATGTCAAGCAACATCAAGTATATCTAGCAAAAATTCAAGATCTCATGCAACAACCAAACAAGAGGTCAGTCAATCTATTTGCTGTAGCTCCTGTACTTGTTTTCCTTGCTCTACAGGACATACACTAACATTCTTTCCTGCAGTAACACATAACACTGGACAGCCAGTTGATAATAGCAAGACCAAACCTGGATCTGACATAGAGCATTTGCTTGAGTCTCCAGCAACACCAGCAGAGTTTACTCACTGGTATAACAAGGTGCATTTACAGGCTCGTAGTACCAAACAGATGGTTGACAGTGAGACCGAACCAGAATTGGAGATCTTGGAGCAGGAGCTCAAGACTCCCATAGACTTCATCTACAAGGCCATAACCAAGGTACATATTTTTATTTTTTCTATATCATCACTACTTACAAAACAAACTACAAACATAGAGACCATAGTGCAGACCCAATGTTTGAAGCATCACAAGCCTGGTTCTGTAGTATCATGAATTTTGTAAAGTAGTAGGAACATGCTCACATGACCAAGCAAAGACACATCAGATGATGAATGGAAGATATTGCAAACTTCATATCAACCAAAATGCCCTATGCATGCTGCTACTGCAAAGTCCAAAACTGCAATGGGGCTCTTATCTCAGCTCACACTTGTCATGCACACAAGCAATCTGACTTGTGCCACCAAACTCATGTTGATCAGGCTAACTTTATGCTGTGGGAAACAACTTCGCTTTAGGCAGATATAATGTTAGGTCAATGCTATGCCTGCTGCTTCACTTGCAAGGCAAGAATGTTCGACCCTAAGGGGTCTGCTACTGATATAAGTCTGATAGTGAGTATCTATGGTCATGGAAAGGTAAGGAAACAAGTCCAAAGGTATGCGGACCAACTCCGAGGGTCAAAATGTCAGGTCCGAAGGTATACTACCAAGTCCAAGGCGCAGGAAAGCGGGTCTGAAGGTTTGGGTCTTTGGGTTTCGGAGAATAGCAAGGGAATGGGTACAGAAAGTGTCGGACTATGTCCGGAAACAAGGGAATATCAAGGCAAACAAGTGACAAGGGTTGTGGGTGTGAAGCGGGTGCAGTGTAAGGAACATTCTGGCTATGGCCTCACAAAGGCCTATTTTATGGAGTACATCGAAAGCCCAGTT
The DNA here is from genome assembly GCA_016628065.1 of Suillus lakei. NCBI lineage: Eukaryota > Fungi > Basidiomycota > Agaricomycetes > Boletales > Suillaceae > Suillus > Suillus lakei. The sequence goes on along the minus strand of JABBWA010000075.1, from coordinate 82,659 downwards.
GTCTGGACATCAGGACAGTCACTCCAGTCATCTCCACTGAAGCCCGCTCAAACCCAATGCTTTCCTGCACTCTCCAAGCCTCAGACCCGCCGGACTACCATCGGATATCCACTGGACCCGCTCGCATACCTTTGGAAACCCGTCCGTCCTATGTCCTGTCCGTTCCATCCATCCCCACTGGTGCATAGTAGCTCATTTCCCATGACTGATGCAATAGGCAGCATTATTACCTGTGTTCTCACATGTCCGCAGTGCCACATGTTAGTTTACATATCACCAGACCCGATGTTTTCCTATTTTTGATATTCCAGATTTCTACATAGCTAGTTATATAGGACTAATAGTATGACCAAGCACATTACTTTACTGTAGGTGGGACTTCCCATCTACTTGGTCACATGCCTGTCATTACCTGTTACCTGGCTGAATATACCTGTTCCGCACCCGCTTTGCACCCGCAACCCTTGTCATTCGTTTTCCTTGACTTTTCCTTATTTCTGGACATAGTCCGACACTTTCTGCACCCATTCCCTTGCTATTATCCGTAACTCAATGACCCGAAGCTTCGGACCCGCTTTCCCACGCCTCGGACTTAGTAGTATACCTTTGGACCTGCTGTTTTGACCCACGGACTTTGTCCACATACCTTCGGACTTGTCTCCTTACCTTTCCGTGACCTTAGACGCTAACTTTCAGACTTATATCAGTAGCAGACCCCTTTAGGGTCAAGTGTTCTTGCCTTGCAAGAGAAGCAGCAGGCATAGCAATCACCCAACATAAATATCTGCCTACTGCAGAGTTGTTTCCCACAGCGGAACAGGTGAGAACCAGGTATGTGACCAAGTAGATGGGAAGTCCCACCTACAGTAAAGTAATGTGCTTGGTTGTACTATCAGTCCTATATAACTAGCTATGTGGGAATCCAGAATATAGAAAGTAGGAAAACATCGGGTCCAAAGGTATGTAAACTAACATGAGGCACTGTGGACATCTGAGAATACAGGTAATAACACTGTCTACTGCACCAGCCATGGGAAATAAGCTACTATGCACCTGTGGGGTCGGATGAAACAGACAGGACATAGGATGGATGGGTTTCTGAAGGTATGTGAGCGGGTCTGGTGGATCTCCAATGATCTCCGAGGGTAGTCCAGTGGGTCCAAGGCTTGGAGAGTGCGGGAAAGTGTTGGGTTTGAGTGGGTTTCGTCGGAGATAACTAGGAGTGACTAGTCTGACATCTGAACAACTGGGCTTTTGACATACTCCATAAAGTAGGCCTCTGCAGGGCTGCAGCCAGAATGATTCCTACATCTTGGATTATGGGGTACTTACAGATGCTGATCTTGGTATTGCAACACCCAGCCCTTTGCCCAACCTTGGTCCCAATATGCACAGTCCTGAGGCTCTAATTGCAGCTGTCAACCACTTTGATGCATATAATAATGCCACAGCTGCTGGTTCTTGCCTCTTGACAGCTCATGATACACACCAACTCCCTGTTGACCCAGAGCAACATGCCTTTGAACGGCAACTTGCAAGGATCATCGAGGAGATGCGAGACAAAGATATGCAGCATGTGGACCAAGTAGATGAAGGTCTGGATGATGATGTTGATATTGATGTAGATGTGAACTTCAATGATCAACATCAAGATGGTTTCAAAGGTTTGAATATTGGCCCTGACGAAGATGACCCTGATCTGTTCCTATTGGAGGAGGCCCTTGATCCACACAACAATACAGACTTTGCTGATGTCCCCCCACACCTTCTCACTGTATATGTGCTAGTATCATGGTTGCATCTGCAGTTTCATCTGCCAAGAGTGGCCTGCAATGCCTTGCTAGCCATTTTTGCATGCCTTCTCATCTCACTATCACCAGCAATTGACACACCATTCATCACTCTCCAGTCAAGTAACCGTGTTCTTGGAGTGGATAAGTCTATGTATGTGCTTCCTGTATGTCCCATCTGCCAGGACATTTATCCCCCTGTGGGATCTCTGCACTTGCACAAAAAGTGTACGACTTGTGGTATTGACTTGTTTCTTCCAGATCAAACTAAACATGGGAATCTCCATGCTATATGATCACCAGTCATCAAGTATCCCTATCTTCCACTCTCTGAGCAGCTCAAATCATTGCTCAAGATCCCAGGCCTTGAGGCTATCCTTGATGCTTGGAGACTTAAGCCTCAGAATCCTAGGCAATACACTGACATCTTTGATGGGGACATGTGTAGCAAAAAACTTCAAGGTGCAGACAGTAAACTCTTCTTTTCAAACCTTCCACATGAGAAGCATGGTCCAGACGGAAGACTTCGAATTGGCCTTAATCTCAGAGTTGATTGGTATGTCACAAGTATCATGCATCATACCCATTCACTGTTTGACCCTCTTGTCCAGGTTCTCATATATTCGAAGCAACATAGCACTATCCACTCCTCCTGTCCAACATCCTTTTTAATATGCAACCTCCCTCCTGAATATTGGTATTTTTGTATTTTGAGTGCTAGATGCCCTACTGATTCCTAAGTTGCCTTCATATCTAGCTATTAAACGTCTAATCTGATGTGTATCAGCATTCTTCCAGGTCCAAAAGAACAGAACCCCAACCAAATCCAATGCTTCCTTCACCACATCATCTCTGATCTCCTACACTTATGGAAATTTGGAGTCAGGTTGCCCATGGAGTCATGTCCACAAGGCAAATGTTCTGATTTTGTTATCTGATCTTTGATTACTGAATCTCTTTCAGGCCAGATAGTCCATGTCATCCTGGTGGCTGTTGTTTGTGACAAACCAGCAGTGCATAAAATTGGAGGGTTTGCATCACATTCTCACACACATTTTTGTACATGCTGCTGGATCAAGAATGAAGACAAGGATAAGCCTCAATTGTTTCAGAAAGGAGGTGCGCATGGTCTTGTTATCATTCTTAATAACCGATGTTCAATTCATACAGCATTTGAACCACAATCAAACATGGAGCAATGGGACCTAGGTGAACATTATTGATCTCTTACTACATTGAGTACTCAGAAGGCCTTTGTGAAGGAACATGCGACTTGATACACCCAGCTCTCATGTCTCCCATATTTTGACTTGGTAGAGCAGATTGTAGTTGATCCAATGCACAATCTGTTCCTAGGTAAGCCCTCCTGTCATCATCCAGAGGATATCATGCTTTATTTCTTTAGGTCTTGTCAAGACCCACTTCTACAACATTTGGGTACAATCAAAGATTCTTCATGCAAACCACAAACTTGATACATTTCATGTTATTCTTCATCAGCGTGTCACCCAGATCAAGCAAGCAGAGATTCAGAAGGAGACCATGACAAACCACAAGGCCCAACAGAAGAAAGCACTTGAGGAAGCAAAGAAGATGGGCAAGGATGCATTTGAAGCTGAAAAGGCTCAAATTTTACAGGAGAAACTTGCAGCAGCAGAGGCAAAGACTCAGGAAAAACTTAGAGCAGTGGCTGCTGAGCAGGCCAAAAAAAGTATGGTTAGTGGCAGAGAAGAAAGCAAAGGCTGCTGAGCAAAGGTGACTCATTACCTTGCATATACAGCCCACTGACAATTGTATATTTAGGCATCTAAGAAGCGCAAAGCCATAACTCAAATTGTTGATGACCTTCCAGAAGGCCAGACAAGGCCATCTCCTCCAGCACCAGGCTCTGTACCAATACCAACATCAGAACCAGCAGAAGCAAACATAGGTTCTGAAGAGGGAGTCGGCAATTTGAAATATTCACTTCACCCAGACGACCCTGCTAACTTTTTGAAGCTATGCACTGTACTATGCATTCTCATCAAATGCTTGCTGTCTGATGAGGATATTGATCATGCTGATAGGCTGATTCATGAGTATAATACAGAGCTTATACATGTATGTTGTCTCATTATGCTGTAATCTGCATCATTTCTACTTATGTATCCTTCTAGCTCTATGGTTCTGCCGTCCTCAAGCCTAATCACCATTTTTCAACTCACATTGGTGCATGTACACACAACTTTGGTCCTCTTCATGACTTCTGGACATTTTTGTTTGAATGACTCAACAAGGTATTGAAGTCATTCAAAACTAATAACCATGCAAATAGCAAGCTGGAAACAACCTTTTTTCGTGAATTTCACAAGGCATGTGAGGTTGGGCAGCTTGTAAGTGTCCTTTCAGTACACTTGTCCTAATAACTTACTACACCCATGTTTAGACATACAACTTATTGTGCTATCCGAAAGAGTCGCTTCCATGTGAAGCTGTTGAAATCATGCTCAAGGCTTCCAATGAGGAAAGAGGGACAGTAGCTGGGCTTGCGGCATTGTCTAAAGATCTTGAAGATGCTCAAGTAGATGGTATGTTGCGCTGTTGTGCCTACTATTTGATTTGGTCTCTCTGGTGTTTCGATTTAAAGTATCAGCTGGTCAGGTTTATGTGCTTAGTCCACAACACCAGATCAACCCTATGTCTACCGAAACATATTGCCTGCTCGCTCACACAATTTGTTGTTGGTACCCCCTTACTCCCATTCATTGCTGCTCAGATCAGGCAATTGTCTCTCATAGCCTTCCACTTGATCGGAACACAACATTTTTCGACTACGTGATAATCAATGGCAGGCATTATTATGGGTCGAGGACTGTCAGATCTAATTGATCTTCTTTTGTACATGTTGCCATCCCTGGCCCAATTATTTGGCATGCTTATGGCAAGGTCCTGAAAATATTCCAATTCAACCAAAACTTCTGTGATGTGAATGTGCCATTGTGGTTGGCCCACATGTGTTGGTTTGTCCCATGGAATGGTGAATGTGAGAAAGTATGGGTAGACTTGTGAGTTGCTAGGTTCCACCATATCACACAATTTAATGTGGTGTAATTTAGTGCCCATGCTGACGTGCATCTTTGGGTACTCGGGGAGTATTGTGATCATGATACACAACTCCCATTGCTCATCGACCCAGATTGGATTGTCAGACAACTTGGTATGACAACTGTGTCATTGGGTGATAGCAGAACAAAAGTCTGGGCATCAATTGAGATTGTCAAGGTATAAAGTTGAGTTCTACTTTGCATTACATGATCTCACATCTATGTTCGATATAGTGACAACAGTATCAAGAAATTATCAAGAGCAAATTCTGTAGTCAGTCTATGTTCTGTTTGCATCTACATGGATGGGCCTGCTGCAGACTGACCATCTTTCAACACACTTGCACCTACTGCCAACATGAGCACCATTCAGACAGTTCTAACAATGGCAGCTCAGAAGGACCAGGAGACACACCAGGTCAATATCAAAAGTGCATACCTCTATGCAAGCATCCAGGAGGAGATCTATATGAGGGCACCCCCTGGCTATCTGAAGGATGGTTAGCAAGGGAAGGTGTTGAAATTGAGATGGAGTTTGCCTGGACTGAAGCAGGCTGGTTTCAAGTGGGCTAAGGAGTTGGCTGCCATTTTCATGAAGCTAGGCTTCAATGATTTGAAGGTCAACCCAGCCATTTACTTCAAACATGTCAAGAATGAGCATATCATCATCACTATATCTGTTGATGATATGGCTGTCACTGCCAACCACATCTCCCACATAAAACACTTCAAAGCACAGCTCCTCAAATACTTCAAGATATTGGACCTTGGTGAACTCAACTGGTTGTTAGGATTGAAGGTAATGAGGGACAGAGATGCACGCACCTTGACCCTCTTGCAGAAGGCCTATGTTAACACCATAGTCGAACAGTTCTACCTTGGCAATGTGAAGAGTGCACAGATGCCAATGAAACTAGGTATCTCCCTGCCTGTAGATCAGTCCCCTGGCACAGCTAGTGAACTGCAGGCCATGCACGACATACCTTACCAATGAGCCATTGGTTCACTCATGTACGTGGTCACAAGCACATGACCTGACATTGCCTTTACTGTTGCCACCCTCTTACAGTTCATGCACAACCCTGGTAGACCCCACTGGGATGCCACCAAGCACACATTAAGGTACCTGAAAGAGACAGCAGACTTCAAGCTTACCCTTAGTTCCACAGATGGAGGTATCAAAGCATTCATTGATACTGACTGGGCCTTGCAGCCCCACAGATACTCAATGTCTGGCTACATTGTTATGCTAAATAATGACCCCATAGTATGAAGTGCATGGAAGCAGCCACTGATAGCTTTATCTACAGCTGAGGCTGAGTATATTGCTCTAACAAGTGTTGCACAAGAGGTACTTTACCTTCAGCTACTGATTGGTGAGCTCTATGAAGCTGCCCCACTCCCTACCCCCATCTTCTGCAACAATCAAGCCACTATAGCCCTCACATTGAATGGAAAATTCCAGTCACAAACCAAACACATTGACCTCCAGTATCACTTCATCCATTCCCATGTTAAGAATGGCACCTTCAAGCTCTTCTACTGCTCAACAGACAATAACATCACCAACACCTTCACAAAGGCACTTCCACACCCACACCTGCAAAAGCTATGAGGCCAGATGTCTCTGGCTTGCACTCAAGGGGGAGTGTTAGAGTCCAAGTGATCCAAGACAAAGAAGACTGAATGATCTGAGATAGTGACAAGGAGAGAGTGAGAGGTCCAAGCTCAAGCCAAAACAGGCTATTGACAAGCAACATTTTGACATTGGCTCATGTCCTACAATATATTATTTTCCTGTTTGATATATTTCCTGTTTCTATACAACTCACTATAAAGTCACTAGCAGTAGCATGTAGGCATCTCAGTTCTTTCCAAGAGACTGAGATGTGAGTTAATAATGTTGTTGTATCTATTAGAGCTCGTTAATAGAGTTCTTTCCAAGAGACTAGGGATATGTACGGGTTTTGGAAACCCGTGCGGGTCACAGGTGTGGGTACACCCTGGGTATGGGTAGGGGTCTGGTCCTAGCCTACCCGTACCCTTACCCATACCCTTGCCTCGGGTTGACACATGAAAACAAATGTAAACTTTATGAAAACCAAAACTCCACTACTGTACAGCTGTCAAACTCTAATGATACTCACTACATAGATTTATGAATGATAGTTAGTGCTCCCTACAGCCTACACACCATGCAGCTCAACTTGCTTTCGAAAACTGCTAAATGAGTCACCAAATTGACTGATAAGGCCAGAGCCACTATGGAGGAGAAGCTTGATGGTGCCTTGACGAAGAAAAGGAAGAACTACACAAGTAGAGAAAACACGGTGGCCATCAAATCCAAAAAGGCCAAAGCCACCCCACCAGATGGTTCTGGTAATGGACCATCCTCAGAAGAAATAACACCTCCACCGCAGCTGGCACCAGTACCAGTAGTACGCAGGGCCATTGTTCAGACTGAGGAAGAAGACAACAATGCTGAGCACCGATCATCCAGCCCAGATGTTGAGAGTGCTGCTGATGAGCTAAGTATGAGCACCCTTGTTCAAGCAAACATTCTCATTAATAAAAATATAGAATGGTTAATGAAAGAATGGACTTCACCTGCATATGCATTCTTTGACCCAACGCCACGCATCATTGAAAATGATGGTCAGCGGGCCCATGAGTTCAAGTGTAGTGCGTGAGGATGCAAGACCACCATCCAACAGTATTTGGACAAAAAAGATGCCCGGTCCACTGGAAATATGTGGAAGCATGTCAAATCATGTTGGGGTGATGCAGTACTGCAAGTTGCTGATGATGCAAAGGATGCCAGCGAGGTCCACACCGAAATCATTCTGGGAATCCTGCGAGACGGATCAATAACGGCGTCCTTTGAATGCAAGGGGAAGGGGAAGGTGACATACTCCAACCGTCAACACACCCACGCTGGATCCACCAACCTAGCTCTCTGGAGTGATGGTGGAAAGGATGATGTCTATGCTCATGTACATGTGTATGTATGCATGTGTCCTGAGACCCCAGAAACCCAGAAACCCCTGGCACCTTCTACTGCCTCTAATCCTTGCACTGTGCCTTGCCTCATGCTCCTTGCCTCATGCTCTTAACCTCTGGATGGAGCTCCCCACTCCAGTGCTGTCACGCACCAAACATGTTTGGTAGTGAGAACATGGTTTTTTTATTTATATCTTCATTTCCCATATCATTCCTTACTCACCTTTTCATTTGTTTCCCTTCCTTTCCTTTAATTTTTCGATTTTTCAGTGATTTTCAACAGTATTACGGCATCCCACATTTTTACGGCATCCCACCTTCAACATGGTTGATTCACATTTCCCCCATTCACACACTTCCAATGCTCTCCCATCTTCACCCACTACACTCTCAGACAACCTCAGCATCAGCCAGACCATGCCAAATTGCACCAATACGTCGAAAACCGCATCTTTATTCAACCTGTCCTCATCACCCTACCATTTTCAATCCTCTTCAGCAGCTTATATTCATCGAACCATTCAAACCATTATCCACTTGCACCTCACCTTCATGATCACTGTGGACACCATGTCATTCCATCCTCACACTCACCAGAGATTGCAAGCCACTAATTCACCATGCAGAAGACCAATCCCTTTATCATGCTGGGGAAGCATCTTACAGACTGTGTATATCCCATGATCCCTGCATGTCGACATTCTGCACCAACAACCACATGACATCTCTGCAGCAGAGCATTCAGATCATCATGCCAACATGGCATCATTGCATCATCACTTCATTCCATTCTCCACTGCCCATATGCTGCGTCATTGCTGTGTCACAGCTCTTGCATCATCACTGCACAGCACTTTGTCATGCTTGCATAGCAATTGGTCATGGTGACTCAGGTCATGAGTCATGGTTTGTAATGGTCACAGCCCTGCTTTATCATCGCTTTTTCATTCTCTGACTCATTCTTTGTCCTTATGACTCATTCTTTATCCCTATGACTCATTCTCCATTCTTATGCATAGGATTTGTTCTATTTTTCGAAATTGCTCAGTAATTACCTCTGAAGCACAGCACATTCATTCCATTCCCCCCTTTCATTGCCCTTTTCATTGCCTTACTCATTGCCTGGAGCGTTGCTTTGCATACACAGACGTACGCAGGTACTCTACTCTATATAAACCCCTGTACTTTAGCTACAGAAAATCAACTTATCCAGTTCACCATTTCATGTCCAGTTCTCTCTGAAGCCTCAGTTGGCTTCATATTTTTTATCCTTCCACATCTTCTTGGACCTTGTTCACCTGGAACACTGTCCCACTGCTATTCATTCAGTCCAGTCCATCTTGATCTCTGCTTATTCTTTCTTCGTCCTCCAACACAGCTAGGTCATCCCAGACTTAGTTGTGCTCATCTATCCTCCAACCTAAACCCCTCACACTCGAAGTGTGTGGTGCACTAACAAGGGTCAGGCCACCCAACTGAACAACTACTGTACCCAGTGCTTCTCAGCATAAGGACCACTGAGCAGTAGTGTTGCTAGGTTTGTTGTTTTGTTGTGGTTTACAACTGATCAGCAATGAAGATCGACAGCGCTGAGACCAAGTAAGTCTTTGACACTATGCAGCCAGACAAATTAACATGATGCAGAGCTGAGCTTGTGTGTTGGGTCTCTGAAAGCCTGTGACCATTCGAGATAGTCAAAGAGCGAGGGTTTCAATCATTAATGAAAACAGGCCGACCAGAATACTACTTACCTTCCCCAACCACCATCTCGCATGATGTACAGCTCGTTTTCGTGCACACTCAACAACGCATTGCTAAAATGTTGAGAGTTAGTGAGTTAATGCTCAATATGCGTGAAACTGACTTGACTTACCAGGAATATGAGGGCAAGATCAATTTTACTACGGATGCTTGGACTTCCACCAACCATAGAGCCTTTGTGGCAGTATCAGTCCATCTCAAGCACAATGGAGTCCCTCTGAGTCTGCCATTAGACATTGTTGAAGTGGCAAAGGTATGTTGAAAGACTTATGAGGTGCCCACACACAATGACATGATGACTTGACCAGTCCCATACTGGTGTGGAACTTCCTGCAGTATTTGCAAAGATGCTAGAAGAGTTTAGAATATCAGACAAGGTACAAGGTGTTTAGTAGAAAAAGCAGAAAAAGCTTACTTGCTAACTTGTTCCACAGATACTGAGTGTAACATGTGATAATGCCTCGAACAACAACGTCATGGTTGACAAGCTTGAGGACTTGCTTCCTGACTTTGGGGGGGCAGCGAGTCACACATGGTGCTTCTTGCACACCATAAATCTGATCACCAAGTCCCTGCTTCATGAGTTCAATGTAACGAAGAAGGCTAAGGCTGCAAGAGAAACAGATGATGATATGGCGATGTGGGAAACAACTCCGCAGTAGGCGGATATAATGTTGGGTGAATGCTATGCCTGCTGCTTCTCTTGCAAGACAAGAATGTTCAACCCTAAAGGGGTCTGCTACTGATATAAGTCTGAAAGTTAGTATCTAAGGTCACGGAAAGGTAAAGGAACAAGTCCAAAGGTATGCAGACCAAGTCTGGAGGTCAAGACATCGGGTCTGAAGGTATACTACCAAGTCCGAGGCGTGGGAAAGTGGGTCCGGAGCTTCAGGTCGTCAGGTTGTGGTTAATAGCAAGGGAACAGGTTCAGAAAGCATCGGACTATGTCCAGAAATGAGGGAAAGTCAGGGAAAACGAATGGCAAGGGTTTCGGGTGCGAAGCAGGTGCAGAACAGGTGAGAACCAGGTATATTCAGCCAGGTAACAGGTAATGACAGGTATGTGACCAAGTAGATGGGAAGTCCCACCTACAGTCAAGTAATGTTCTTGGTCGTACTATCAGTCCTATATAACTAGCTACATAGAAATCCAGAATATCAAAAATAGGAAAACATCGGGTCTGGAGATATGTAAACTGACATGAGGCGCTGCGGACGTGTGAGAACACAGGTAATAACGCTGTATGCCACATCAGCCATGGGAAATAAGCTACTATGCACCAGTGGGGTTGGACAGAACAGACAGGACATAGGACGGACGGGTTTCCGAAGGTATGTGAGCGGGTCCAGAGGATCTCTGATGATCTCCAAGGGTAGTCCAGTGGGTCCGAGGCTCGGAGAGCACAGGAAAGTGTCAGGTTTGAGTGGGTTTCATCGGAGATGACTGGAGTGACTGTCCTGAGGTCCAGACGACTGGGCTTTCAACATACTCCATAATATGAGCCTCTGCAGGACTGCAGCCAGAATGTTTCCTACAGTGAGTGATATGAGTGATGCAGAGCTTGCTGATCTGAGCAATGAAGTTGAGAGTGAAGATGCCAGTGCCAATGTTAATGTTGGAGATGAGGAGTTGCCAGATAATAAGGATGGTTGGGTGGATGAGGTAGCACTGTTGGACCAGGATGAACAAATTGAGCTGCAAAGAGATATCCGACCGGTAAAGTTAGTGCTTTTGAAGGTAAGATGAAAAAAAACTCAAGCATACCTCAATATTGATGGCTCCCTCTAGCTGCACAAGCTTTCTTACAAACTGATCAATTCCACAACCATCTTGCTTCCTGCCTGGCACAAAATCCTCCTTGACCTGCAAATGACTCCAATGAATATGCCATGGGATGTTTGCACCCGCTGGAACTCGACCTTCAATATGCTGGACTATGCTGTTGTCCATCAGGAAGCGACTGACACAGTCACTCAGCGGCATGACCTAGGATTGCACAAGTTTGAGCTTGTTGACAGTGATTGGGAGATTGTCAGCCAGTTGCAGGATGTATTGAAGGTAGGCGTGCCAGGTCACTTACTGGAAATTGCTTACTAAACATGTCATTCAAGATTCTCAAGGATGCCACTTTGTTTTTCTCACAGGGGATGCCTAACCTTGCAAAGGTTATTCCTGCAATGGATTTGATTGACGAGCGACTCACCACCCACTCACACAACAAGAAATATTCCCCTTCTATCCATGTGGCTGTTCACCTTGCAAAACAAACACTCAACCAGTACTACCAGTTGATGGACAAGTCTGAGGTATACCAGATTGCTATGGGTGAGTCTTTTTTTGATTTAAATAATATTATGATACTGACCTTTGTTTATTTATTACTACAGTACTACATCCACGCCATAAATTGGCCTATTTCAAGAACACACGGTGGGAGGACGCCTGGATTGAGACTGTGGTCACACTTGTCCGCAACAAGTTTGAACGGTCATACCTTGAGGTGGGGATTCAAGAGAACGGTGATGATATCGAGGTGTCAAATACTACGGCTCATGAGGTATGTGTTTTTCTTTATGTTTGCACGGCTCATTAACTACAACTTGACCTTTTAGAATTTATTTGACAATATGCCAGCACTGGCACCACCCAAGTCAACTGACCTGGGGGATGAACTGGAGCGCTACCTCAATGCCAATATCGAGGATATCCCCAATCCTATTGCCTGGTGGCACAAGCGCTGTGCAGTACATCCCCACCTTTCTCATATGGCCTTAGACTACTTAACAATACCTGGTGAGTCCATGCCTGCCCTCCTTTATGGGTTCGTTCTGACATGTTTTCTTATCACACATTTTTCATAGCTACATCAGTCAATGTCAAACATCTGTTCAGCAAGGGACGCCTCCTTCTGTCTCACATGTGTTCACGTCTGATGGCTCAGTCTACTTGAGCACTCCTATGCCTCGGTTATTGGAGCTGCCTCAACCTCATCAAGATGGAAGACGTTGTCAAGATTAGTTCCCTACCTGATGTTGAGGATGCTAATGAGCAAGAGCTTGAGGATGGTTGGGACTGCATTGAGTAGCTACATAGTCCTTTTTTGTATCATTTCATTATAGTATGCTATACCCACAGGGTATACCCACCATGGGTGGTACCCTGGGTGTTATATCCTCCTACCCATCACTACACCCATACCCTCAGTGCAGGTATGGGTACATCTCCAGGTAAGGGTACAGGTGGCACCTGTGATACCCCAGGGTTTACCCGTGCACATCCCTACAAGAGACTGAGATTATTACCTCATTTGTCTAGTGTCCACACCACCCCTTCGACTCACAAATCAGCAGACCCCAGGGACATCCATACCCACAACCCACACGGGTTACCCAGATCTGTGCTCTTGCCCAGGAACAGCAGACTGGTGGAGGTCAACCCTCCTCAGGGCATTTGCAGAGTAGGAGATGCAGCAGGGGACATTGATATACCCCTTTCCTAGATAGAACTATCCAACATATAGTATCATACCCAAAAGGGGGGTTTCTTTTCAAAAACAAACAAAGGTCAGCTGCATTACTAGAAGAACCAGTAGCAGATGGCCGAGCACGAGCAGAATGTGTACAAATATGTATGTAACGGTTGCTCCAACATTCACAGAACAACTGCCTCTGTATCTCTGACCATATTTGTTGAGAGATGCAGAAGCAGGCAAGCAGGTAACTGCATTCGAACATTTGGTGTCCGGACATAAGCTCAGTGTCAGACGGTTTTACACTGGTGATTGAACAATCATACATCTGAGGCTTAAATTACTCAACAGCATACAAGAGAATTCAAACAAGTCACGTCAACAACTAGCAATGTTATGAATGCGTGAAATCGTAGGCACTTGGTGAACACTCAAGAGAATGGAGAAAAGAGGACGTCATAAGGATAAAGGATCTACTCGTTGTCTTCTTCCTCTTCAAGAACTTCCTTCGACTTCTTTGCCTTGGAAGCAACTTTTGCTTTCTTGGCAGTGGATGCTGGCTTCGAAGAAACGGGTCGCTACAAAGAAGTTTAGCCGATCCCTTCGGAACAATAGAAGCTTACCGACCTTGCGCTTCTTGGTAGACTCTTCTGCATCCTCCTCTTCCTCCTCGTCCTGAACCTCGGCAATCGCCTCTGCAAAGTCCTCACCAGATTCTTCCTCTTCGTCCTAGAAATTATGCAAGGATGAGTTAACGCAGAGTAGAAACTAGCTTCATACAAACCTTCTTCTTAGTAGCTCTCTTCCTCGCTGGGGCTTTCTTCTCGGCGACTTTCTTCTCGGCGGCAGGCTTTCTCGCAGGCGCACGCTTCTTGGGTTTCTCCTCAGACTCTCCCTTATCTTCAACATCTGACGAAGCTGCGACTTTCTGCAAAAGACAAGTGAGAATCAAGACATCGAGAGTTCCGCAAATATTGTACCTTTGCACGAGGCTTCCTCGCAGGAGCCTTCTTTGGCTTGTCTTCAGCATCTTCATCTCCCTCAGTCCTCCGCTTTCTTGGCCTTTGCAGGTGCACGTTTTCGCTTTGGCTTCTCGCCATCCACTCCACCTGCGTCTTTCTTGGCTTTTGCTGGTGCCCTCTTCTTGGGCTTCTCTTCTTCTTCTTCAGCCTCTTCTCCAGGAGCTTTCCTCGCTGTTTCCGGGATATCCTCGTCAGCAACCTTGCCTTCCTCCCATGCCTTGCGGAGGCGCTCTTTGTCTTCGTCTTTGAGGTCGTCGAAACCATCAAGCTCATCGGCAGATTCAAATTGAGATTTCATGTTGGATATGATCTTAGTAGTCGTACAACCCCAATGACGCCATGAACTACCGCACGAGTATTAGAAGGCGATCTTTGAGCATGAGATGAAACTCACAAGCTAGTGTTCCCCCTGAAATCGACAGCAGAGCCAACACGAAGCTCCCCTTTGCCGATTGCACTACCTGTAGTAAATGTTAGGTGATGGAATATATTATTACAATTAACTGTGCGCACCAGCGCAGGGTTTGGGACCTGTCGATGAAACCGTATGAGCAACCCACAAAGTCAAGAAGTCATATGCCATGCCGCACCTTTGCATTTGGATCTGGCAGAACTCGCGTATTCCAGGCGATAACCGCTCTTTTTAGTGGTTCCCTCGTTGTCAGACATCGCTAAGAGTGTTGAATCTGAGATATTTCAAGTGGGGAAGCGAAAGGGAGTTATGTTGGGTGGTTCGTCTCGACGCGACAGTTTTGTTGAATGGCCCTACACCTTCAAAGTCCGACCAGTGTGCCTGCCACACAGCGCACGGACCTGTATGTTGACCGCGCGTTTATTGTTGGTTGTATTGTTGAGACACTTCGACAAGAGCATCGCAGTTTTGAGAGAGATTTTCGGTCAGGCTTGTTTGGACAAACAGAACTCAGCATTCACATGTGGCGACTGGTACTTAGGTCTGAAATCAACAACAAGGTGGATTTAGAGACGGACAACGCCCTTCATACAATTTTACACTAACCCCTCAACAGTCACCGATGTAATGACTACCGTATACTTTCAGTCGGAACAGCGTTATTTTGTTTATTTCATTGTTCACTGCTATTAAACATCAGCCGAAGGCTTAATTACAGACGTCGGACTTCTACACTTCAAGTGTCCACAGGCTGTGTAATCGGTAAGGTTAGGGTTTGTACTATTCTTCAGGTGGACTTCAGCTTCGCGAACTTGGCGCTGGCTGGAGTCTCGAGTCTGGACTTCGCCACGACACGTGTCACGGCTTGCTTGTAAGATACTGTGGTAGGTGCTCACTTATCTTTTCGTCACCGCATCGAGAAAGCGTACGCCACGAGCATTCTATCATTGCTCCAAAAGAGGAAAATGTGAGGGATGTCCCGAATGAACTGCCTCGATAATGCCGTCGTAAAAATCCTTTAGGACTCCTTGAGATGCCAACATATAACTGTTAATCTGGGGGTGCACAAGAGTGTCACTCGTGACATTCGAGGAGATCAGTATAGCGAAGTGCAAGGGAGAGACTTCGGACCAAGACCTCAGAAATGAGGGCGCCGGCATATAAACTTTGACAATGCCAAACCTTAGGACCATGAGCGCGCAGGAACTCCGCACTGTGCGGTGACATTCGTTCGAGACTCTCCAACGAAGGCGGTTGATTCGAAGAGACAGAATGTGCCGCCCACAGTGCCAGTCTCGTCACCGACGACCTTGTCTTACATGATGAGAAGTCATGGAATGAGGCCTTGCAATGTATTACCCACCCACGACTACTCGTCATGTCGTGTAAGGTGGTTGGTCGCGAGTCTACCACACAGTGCATGCAGCACGCGCTGCAGGTTCGTGAAACATTAAGGCAAGTGCAAGGTCGTAGGCATAGCTATGAAGATGGTGAGACTTTGCAATCAGCTGCACAACTCATCCCACGATGGAAACCGTTGGGGACCCATTCTAGTGACTAGGTGACGGGTTGGATGATCGCAGGTCATTGGGCAATATCTGTTGGCATTCTCGTCGTGGACTTGTTATCCATATAAACCCAGGGATTTGGGGTGCAGTGAAGGAGCCAAGCGATGTTGTGCACGCACGCTATAAACAAAATTGAGAGCCGCAAAGGAACATGCTGGCCCAAATCCCAAGAGGGCGACCCTCTGACTCGGTCACCGAGTTGGGCTGTATTTCAGACTTGATGTACAGGCATTCGAACAGGAGCTCGATGTGCAGTGCAGACCAGAGTAGGGTGGACCCCACCACAATTGTATGAAGCAACAGTCCCGGAACAGCTCAACTCCCATCACCACCGTCATCAATATTGATCCCACAAGTTTTGGCAGAGATATCTTCATTATGTGATGCATCTCGGAGGGAGTATAACCTGACCGGAAGATGCGACAGTAAACTGACCATGCTCTACCAAGTGGAAGGGAATTCAGCGCTGGATAATGAGGAAAACATCACACTTACAA
Organism: Suillus lakei; assembly: GCA_016628065.1. Taxonomy (NCBI): domain Eukaryota; kingdom Fungi; phylum Basidiomycota; class Agaricomycetes; order Boletales; family Suillaceae; genus Suillus; species Suillus lakei. Next base: position 66,057 of record JABBWA010000075.1, on the reverse strand, counting down.
TGTGATCGATCATATAAAGGTAGAGAGACGGACTTCATCACAGATGACGCCGAGGAAGTGCGCATATTAGTTCCGCGTGTATGTAAACAAACGTGATCCTTTAAGAACCTGAATCCGTCAATTTTCCCTGTCCTAACAACCGCACGTTCTTGGCTGTGAGGCGAACCCACAGCAAGGAATATGCAGTTAATAGATCAGCTTCAGTTCCCGTTTGATCGCATTCCATGTGAACGTGCCTTGCAGTGTGGGCGGTACGCTAAGAAAGAATATTAGGATATGAAAGGGGTGGCATTGTAAGGATGGGAATTGGCTATCTTGCATACATTAATGTTCATCAGCTCCAGGTTGCTGACGACCTCCAATCCACATCCTGCAACGCAGTCACGATGAGACATTGTTCACTGAACCGTGACCGTCGGTCTTGAGATGTTGCACGCTCGGACACAAGTGCACTCTATGACCGAGTTGCTGGCTCCATCCAGCAGCTAGTGGAACAGTGCCTGCCACGGAGCGCAACTTTGACTTGCTGAGCGTGGTGCAGCTTTGAGCTAGGTTCTCGACCTCTAGGCTCTAGCACTTTTTCTTTCAAACTCCGCCTAAGACTACCTTGGGTTAACATTTTGACAGTAGGCCAATCACCAAAAGACAGGGTTAACAGTTTGAATTTCGATGTTCAATCAGCGATATCGATAGCTAACGCGTGCGGGGTCGACCTGCACAAACTGGTGTCCTCACAACTTCGCCCGTTTTCCGAATTCATATCTCACTGATGCCATAATGACAGATCATTCTGTCTTAGACATTTAGCAAGGAATCTGTAGAGCAACTTCCTTTTGTTCTCTGGGTATGTGGCGTCCCATGGTATTAATGTCGACGTTTGTGGTCTGACTTCTTGCCGACTTTGTTTTATTTTTTGAGACTGGGGCCACCCAGCATTCTGCAAGTCCACAACATATAATCTTATGATGGCATCTCCGTCCGCGTGCGTCTCGCGTGCCAGGGCGCAAACTTCGACTCCCCACTGCTCCACTGCGTCTGCTGGAGGCCCATTACTACATTTTACGTTTGGAACAACTCTACTCCACTTTGCTCCATCTCTTACAATATGCCCTGCTCTACGCAATCCACCTCACTCTCCCGGTATCGTAAACATACAAATCGAACTGTGTCATGGGGTATGGATATTTGCGTGCACAAGGTCAACGTCATTCGTACACCCGCAAGATCTAAATCCTAAAATGTTGGCACTCCGGATTTCGGATTCAATTCTTCTGTTCCATGCACTTTTCCCGCTGGCCGACCGCAGTCTGCTTCTCTCGAGGTCCTTTCTCGCCCACGGTTGACCTCTTCATATACATTGTTGGGTCAAGGTTGTCTACGTTCCCAGAACATTGCATTGAATTCTTCAAGCTCCTCCGGCTGATTAACCCTGACTGTTTCCCGGGTAATCTAATATTTGTCAAGACTCAAACACCAGCGCTATCGAAGTTTGCAATATCAACCACAGGACCGTGCGCCTTCGATACTCAACGCAACCTCGCACCCGTTCGAGTTTACTAAACGTAAACATGCACGCCGTTTGTTGCCTGCCAGTTTCCATTTTTGCTACATCTTACATATGCCTTTCAATAATAGCCAACGCATCACGCGCGCAGCTGAGCTGTACTCGATCTCTGTTACAATCATGATTCGTTTAATACAGCTCGAGTTTTCACGTTTAGCACTTGCGTGTGAGTTCCGGTTTCCGCTGCATGCAGCCAACGCCTCGCACTCGAACTATCTTTTGTTTCAATGCGGCTCTCTTTCACATTTGCAATGTACCATGCATGCAGATGCTGTTTTTGCACTGGCAGGATGAGATGGATGATAATCTACTAAATACTGATTGATAAGAGAATTCTTCTATGGTAGAAGCAAAGTCGCGCTGAATTCCCTTTAACAAGACGAGCGGAGCAGCGGCAGTCACTTGTATATATATACACATATTTTATATGATATAATCTCGCAATCCATTCGCCTCACTTGTCTCGTCAAAATGCACCAATTTACTGATGTGCTAAGTTGGTATCTATTGACATTGACGAGTCTGAATTTTCACTGGGAGTTTCATTCCCGATTTCACCAGGTGGACGAAGGTGACGCACTAGGCAAGAACAAGTTCACTGCTTTTTTCTAGTTCAGGATGTGTCACTGGAAATGCCTCAGCACATCACACAGGTAGCTTGTCTTTATCAGCATAGCTTCCCAGCACGTCCAGAGACCGTCCTTCTGATCGAGGCCCATGGCTGTAAAGCCCCACCTCAAGGCCGTAACATACAAAATGCATTTGTATTTCCATCGATACAATATTAGTTGTTTGTACCTCAGTGGTACGTTTAACTTTATTTCTCCTTATTTGAAGTAGTTGGGATCTTCTGACAGTTTGTCGCATCAGAACGACAGGCCCATGATGTCACTCTCAATGTAACTTCCAAACAGGCTCAAGTACTGGAGGTCTAGATCTTAGATAAAGCAACATGTACGTAGGTGTGATATCATACAACAGTCTCGAGCGGCTCGCCATCATCTGGAGATTCTCCCGATTCTGTGAAAGATTTCTGTAGAGCAGCAATCTCCTCGTCGCTCCTGAACAGTGTGCTTAGCTCGAATCTGTCATTGCACGCTATCCGGAACTCCTCGACGCGTGGCGATTTCATGTCCTTCAAGTACGACAGCACCGCAAACTGCAGCCTGTCCATCGTATGTAAATGGGTAGTTCAGATGGAAAAGGTGGACACGGACCTCGTGATCGAGTTGGACGGGTTCTCTTAGCACTGTGAATAGTATGGAGTCAACTTCGTCTTGCGGTGCTTTTAGTATTTGCGCGACTTTAGCATGTGCTACAATAGCCATCGGTGATGAAGTGTGCTTCTGGAGGTACTGGGAGTTGAACAATTCGAGGGAAACCTCTTCTGGGAGCAGTGAGGCAATAGACTCAGCAAGTACTGGTCCGACCGGCGCGGGAATTGGCTCGGGCAACGAGGAGACTGGTGACTCCTGTCAGATAACAGCGTGAAGTTGGAATCAATCTTACCAGTATCCCTCAGATGCGCTATTCGCAAGTGCAAATCAGGATGTTCGGAATCCAGCGAATGGGCACGCATGAGCATCCTAACAGCTTGCAGATATTTTTCTGTTGCCGAATCAGACATTTACTCCCTGGCTCCAGACTTTTCAAGACTCGACTTACTTCGTCGAATAGCGACATCATATATTGCAAAGCAAATGTCCATATTTTGAGGCACAAGCTCCGATAGGCCCGTCAAATATTTGTCCGCGCGTTCGAGGGGGTCCTCGGCTAAGACCAGTTTCAGGCCTTCTGGATCATCGTCCTTCAGACGGGGAGGCTCAAGGCCTCTGTCCTCAGTCTGGGTGGCTGTGGCTGCGGAAAGAATGCGGTTGCGTAAAGAAGACAATGCGAAGGTTACAGAACGACGTGTTGATTCACCCTTTTTGCTGTTTGCACCGTCTGCTTCGGGCTGTCCCTTCCGAGCAGCTTTTTTCGCCTTGTTGAGGGCTTTCTTGGAGGAAACGTCTGAGGCGGTTGTTTCTAGATCTCACGATCAGCTGAGGATGATGAACTGCAACAGGATGCTTGCCTGCAGGTTGAAGGCTGGGGCCGAGAGTCGCGTCGTCGAACAATGCAACCCATATCTTCAGAAAAATCAGGAGATCGACTGCATATACATATGACAAAACTCACTTGAACGGTAGCAACTGCTGCATGAATAAAGCCCGGATGTGACCGCACATTATCCTCCCATTTCAACATCCTGGAAAAGCACATCATCAGCCAATTGGATCAGACCCATGGCGTACAATTCTGACTCAGTGTAAACATTGAGAATCGTTTTTCGTACAGAATACTGGTGGAATTCATACTGGTCTTCGCGGAAAGATTCGAAGACCTGCCGATGGTTAAGCCTCCATGTGCAGACGAAGGTAAAAACCAAGGGCTCACTTTCTGTATTACATAGTACTTCTTTAAAGCAAGGTTGAGCTTGCCAGCCCGTCGGTAGGAGTCACCCTGCTCGACAAGGTAATGCATCGCCTGCATCTCCTCCAGATCTACCCCTGCAGGCGTCCCTCCCTAGGTCCAGAAATGGATGAACGACAAGAAGACATCTTCATGCCACGTGACACACTCACCCTCGTGAACTTGGAGAATATAGTGTCCGCCTCATCAACCATGCCAGCTCTTAGCAAGTACTTGCCTGTCTTCGTGTTAATGAACCTGTCCTGCCCATCCAACAGACGAGCATCATTCATTGCCCTCGCGGCACCATGTGGGTCACCCGCCCGTTTGAGTGCGCGGGCTCGTGTCATATAGAGCTCTGGCAGTGTCGGAGTATGTGCTATTGCAATGTCCAATATTTCCAAGGCCTGTTTGTGGCGCCCTAGGTAGGAATGATGCTGTGCGAGGAGATACAGCGCCCACAAATAGGTTGTTGGCTCAATAGAATCGCCGGTCGGAGGGGATGAGGTCGCAAAGGTCGCACGGAACTCTTCCACAGTATCTTCGATTATTTGACGCTTAAGCGAATCCCTGTACAGCGGCTTAAGGTCAGCAAAGAGGGAAGGAATCCCTTTTGTGAGCGCGTTGGTCAGGTAGGGTTTGATGAGATCCTTAAATTCTTGCCCAGTAGCAACATGAAGAGCCAGTCGACGCGGAGCGGTAGCAACCTGGTCATTGAAGTAGCCACGGAGCATTTCAAGTGCTTTTTCCCGATTTTCGTCCGTGACATTAGCTGGGAAACAGTCATTACGCCAGGTGAAAGTGTCAAAAAATAGCACCAACCAAGGTCGATGCCTTGATTAGCAAGGAACCCTTTGTAGTACTCGTAGCCATCAGCATTTTGTGACAGAAGCCAGCGCCAAGCAGCATCTGCCCGTTCCGTCCAAGCGGTCTTTTGCTCATCGTCTGCGTTGCTTTCTTTCAGTTTCGCCAACAAGCGCACTGTAAAGAATGAAGCTCTCTCAAGGCAAGCCATAAGCCACATGTAGTCACACCTTTCATCTCCGTGCCCGCCATGCGATCCAGGACAGAGCCGCCCTTGGCCCTGTCATGTGACTCGAGCATGTCGACCGCAGATTGGAAGTCGCCCATATCCTCTAGTATGCGGACGTGGTACATCAATAGCTCCGAGAATTCCACATCGTAAGATCCTACGTTCTGTAGACACATTATATAAGTAAGCAGAGACAACGATGTAAACGCACGTACCCGAAGAAACCCTTCAATATATTCAAGAATTTGTTTCGCCTCAGCGAGGTTTCCATTCAGCTGATATGCAACCGCGAGACCGACCCAGTGATGTCGGTTGAAAGGCCGCAGACGGAGGAGGTTATGGCGTGTTTCTGCCAGGCCCTCAAATTGACGCGTCTGCGTTTGAAGGACAGCAGTATCTCGCAGGATATTGAAGTTGTCCTTTATTCAAGCACTGAGACACGCCAGAACAATTAAGTTACAACTCAAACGCACCTTATCGAACTTCAACGCCTGGATGTACGACTTGAGAGCATCCTCGTATTTATGTTCGCTCTTCTGGATGAGCGCCCAGACGTGCCAACAGATATGAGAAGACAGGTCTTTGCGCATGCCCTCCTTGACGAGATTGATGCCCTCATCGCGCTGGCCAAGGTGCACCAGAATCAGACCCTTCATGCACATTGTTTCTGCAGCACTGCCAATCAGCCACGAAAGGTGCGAGCGTCAGTTCAGGCTGACGTACCACCATGTTCAGGATACTTTTTGAGGATTTGATCGGCTGTCTTCCTGCCCTTGGAGAGCTGTCTGTTTTCATACTGGCTTAAAAGATCAGCAAATAGTTTCTTGTCCTTTTGTGCTAGAGGAGGTGGTGCCATTTGCTGGTGGTGTCCAAGTCGCTAAAGGCCGGCCTGGAGGGTATATGTGGTTCAGGGACGAGGCTGTTGTATTTGCCTCACGTTGACCGCGTGAGGAGTGCGTTGACGTTAGTTCGGAAGGTTTGTGTACTTGCTGTATGGAGAACGTTGACGTGCAATCAACTTCATGGACCCGTAGACACACACGTGCACCCTATGATGGACCTCGGCAAGTTCGGCATGCAGATTCAAAGACACAGCTCTTGGAAAGTAGATTACTCAGGCCTAGTACGGATTACGGTGTGGGGATACAAAGCGGTACACAACGAGTAAGCAAGATAGACAAAAACACAGCACAAATCAATGGGCGTAAGTAAGCAAAGTAGATAATTAAAAATCATGACTTTCTCGTGTGATTACCCTTCTTCTTCACCTGCTTACTGATTTTCCTCTGTTAGAGTAAGGTCAGACTCGACAGGGCGCAGTAACGAGATATCCAACACACCTTTGCGCGCGTCCCGGCCTTACGACTCGGCTTACGAGTTCGCTCCACTTTTTTCTCGTTCGCTTCCTCCTCGTCGCTCTCTTGCTCACTAGAACCGTCCTCACGTTCCGAGCTCGGCTTGGTGGGCGTTTCCTCCCTATCATCTTGCTCAGAATCATCCGAGGACGGCTCTTCCTCAGATTCGGACTGATCACTGTTCCATCGAGCTGTTTTTGCACGTCTGAACCTGTCATCAGACACATTCGATGACTATAAGATGGAGAATTCTCACTTGGTGGTCCCATTGACCCTGTGCCGCGACGCCTTCCTCTTTGGAGGGGATTTGGAGTCTTTGGGTTCTCGGGGTTCACGCCGTTTTTCCTATCGTATCAGATGATTAGATGCACTTAACACCCCACAGCCCTGGGAGCTTACTTTGGAAGCGCCCGCAGGCTTATGTGATTTGGATGATTCCAAAAGCCAAGCTGATGTTTCCTCAGGGAGATAAACGGTCTTCAAGATCTGCAAAAGGCCACCAATCAGTTTTCGAGCCAACCTACGAAAAGCGCCCTGACCTTCGTAGCGGATTCCGGATTTGGTAGTGCACGGAGAATGTCCGAAGGTAGTTTCACCTTTCCCGGATAGCTCTGCAAACTCCAGGAACGTGCTTGTGCACGGGCCTTGATAAGCTCTTGTGCGAGCTCGCTCATAGCGTAAAGATTCTATGAACAGCACTATCATTATTATCACAGACTCGACAGACACCACCGACACGGACCTCGCTATATGTATGCGACTGTCCATCACGAACAGTCTTCGCCTTCATAGCAAGGTGGTAAAGCAGGGACACGTTATCAGAAGATGCTATTAAATCCAGATAAAATTCAATGTATCTATGCAAAATGTCAGCATCTCCGCATGCTCGCATGAATGTCACAGGGAACACAGCTTACTTGGCCATTTCTTGCAAATTTTCATGTGCAGTCGAAAAATCAGGGTGATGTGCGAGAAGATGAAGTAAGCGGATGAATATAATTTCGAACAGATCGACTTTGGCAGCTATGGAGAGGCAGGTCCGTCAATAACGCTCGAGATGTACTATCATCAGAACTCACCTGCGGATAGGTTTCGTGATGCGTGTGTAACATAGGAGATGGCCTGCAACGTGTCAGAGACAGGTACGATGATACATAAAAAAACAGCACCCACCCGGCTCTTTACGTCCGCCTCAGGATCATGCACAGTCAAAAAGGGTATAAGGTTGTATCGCGGGGGAAGTTTGCGTGCAGTAAGGAGAGGGAAAAGCTTCATAAGAAATTCCATGCGAACATTATAGCATGGGTCCTACGCCAGATCAATTTATGCCGATTGATGCAAACGGCTCAAACCTACCTGCACAGTAATGGCTAGCGAGATGAAATTGGTGTTTATGGCAGTTGTGAACTTGTCTACCACAGACAGATGCAAAAGAGATGTTGCAGCCTGTAACCGCATGCGCGACTTGACCTTCGGGCTGTCAGTGACCAACCGCGAAGTCAGTAAAGTATACCCTAATAAAGACACAGAGAAACTTACTCGTCCGTTGCATCAGCTGAATACGAGCCAGCATGATCAAGCAGAGTTGACAGCATCTTCAAGACGGGAGTAGCAACTTCGAGAGCTGTGTCTGTAGACGCATGCGCAAGACATCGGTTGCGGCACACTTTAAGAGCCAATATTCGAGCAGCGGAGCCTGGGCTGTACGTCATCGTCCTCCACCCAGTCGGCATCTGAGTCCATCTCATCCTATAATATCACATATCAGCAAATCAGGCATACAGAATGATAGCACCACGCACAGGATCCGCTGGACTAGGTACCATGAGCAACTTCTTGACGAGAAAGGCCATCAAGACGTCGCTCTTGCGCTCAAATGCATCGGGCGCTAGTCGAGCAAATTGAGCTAGGACGGCAGTATGCGCAACAAGTAGATCGGGCTCTGCTGTTGACAACTTCCTCGCTATTGACTAAAAGACTCATGATGAACGCTCAGACAAAATCAAAATAAGCTCACGTCCACAGCTTCCGTGCACAAGTCATCATGTTCCTTGGAGGCAACCAATATTCGAGCAGCAAACTTCGCCACACGAGCGTTTGAGCCCAAAACATAACGCATTACGCGCTCTAGCGTCCGTCTGTCCAACATTGAGCACCATAGCGAGCAGATGACCAATAGACCACTCACTTATCGTTAACTGCTAGGGCTTCATCACTCCGTGAAACCGCTGCGAGTGCTTGCATACCTACTTCCACGAGCCGTGCATTCTTTTCGTCCGCGATCGCCTTTGTCAGTTCACTGATATGGGGCTTGTACAGAGCAGGGCAGTGTTTTGAGATGTACGTCAAGAGCGTCTGTGCATGCTTCGAGTCCGCTCTCTGTACACGCTTGATCAGGGTTGGAATGGATGACTGGTTGACGATGCGAAGCGCTGCCCGTCGAAGAAACACAGTCATAGTGCCTAAAATCGATTCCGAGCCCAGCTCAATCCGACGAAGGAACTCAGTCTTCATGCAGGGTGAGTACGAATTCGAAAATTTAAGATGACAGACACTTACGGACGCTTTCACGAGTCCTTTAAGATCTGTTTGGGTATCCAAGCATGTCTTAAGTAACTTGTAAGACCTATTCTCATTTGCCCTTGCAAATGCATGCAGGTCTTCTGCTGCTTTCTGAGGATCCCCAAATTGCCCTGCAGCGAGATCAAATCTGTGGTGGCGAGTATAAAGTAGCGATGCTTACGAGAAATGTGGCGAATGACGTTGTTGAGTCGCTGTTTGACAACGTCCTCATCCTCGTCGATGACACCGCCCTAAACAAGGGTAAGATGGAGGTCGGGCTCGCTAAAGCCAAGGTCGGAACTCACGTTGTGTTGTACGCAACTCTGCAGATATAACTCGTACGGCGAGGGCCTGCTACCCTTGATGCCACTGAGGAGGAGCACAGCATTGACCCCCCGATCATCGAGGTAGTTCATTGTGTTCAGCAACCGATCGGTCCATGCAACTTCGTCTACATCGACACTCTTTGATGTCGACGCCGAGGAAACCGAAGGGAGCGGGAATACGAAGTCTGCGATAACCTGCTCTGCTGCAAGCCTGCGATAAACAATGTAAACAACAAATACAGTGGACAAGCAGAAACCGTACCTTGCCTCCTGTGTGGAGTTGGAGATGTGAAGAATCTCGTTTGGAATCCAGGAGAAGTGTCTGATCGCTGCTGGATCGTTATTCTCGCTGTCGATAGGGTCAGGGGCTTAAAAACAGTGAAGAAGCAAACTCATACATCTCGGAATATGCAGTGCTGTAGAGTTTGCCGAGGCTGTTTAGTGCTTCTACTCGTACTGAATTCTGGAACGTTGCTTAATTAAATCACTTGAACCGATACGTGCTACACACCTTTTTGTCCATACCACGACCAGCAATAGAGCGTAGCTGGTCCTCGGAAACATAGTGCAATACGGTTTCATAGTCTAACTGTGAATACACTTTGCAAACCGCCGCACGCACTTTTTCGTCGGGATCGAGCAACTTGAGCCGCATTAGCTCTACTGCGTGTTAGCACAGATACAATGACAACGGGGAGGGGCCGCACCATCTACAGTTTCACGGTGATCATGCAAATTCACCAGAAGACCTTTAGCACTCTCCACGAGCTTCAGCCGCACTGCCGCAGCCTTGTCGTTCTTCCGCATCAACCATACATTCCACGTTGTGGGGTATTTCTTAATGAGCTCTGCGCCGCCCTTCTCTGAAAACATCTCGCCGAGTGCCTGCGTCGCAATCAAACGCACTTGCACCTCCTCCACACGAAGCTCCTCTTCGAGTTGTGGGATAACGCTGTGCAACAAAGATGGACAGGACCTGCTGAGTTGCTTCACTAGTTCATGGGCCTTCCGTATCTCCTCAAAGTTGGACTCGGAGTCTGATTCATGGGAGTGCGCGACGATGATGTCCGTGAAGTATTGACAAACATGTCGCTGGAGCTTGTCCGCGGTGGCATTGCAAACTTGAACGGCAAGGCGATATGCAGGTTGCTGAAGAAATGTAAGATCAGATAAACTAGGAATGAGACGGGTGGTGTAACGCTTACTGCGTCGTTGGCCATGAACTGCGCCATGATAGTCTCCAATACCTCAGACGGGAGCGCTTGACACTCGTCGATGAGCGCGACAAGGATATCAGCAATAAAAATTTCGATCTTCTTTGCAAGGTCTCGTCGTACGAGACCAAAAAAGTCGCGAAATATGTCGACCATAAGCTCCTCGGCATGTGGGAGATCGCAGACGAGGACAACGCTCTTCACCGTCGATAGGGACTCAAGGAGGTGGAAGTATTCATTATAGTATGATGCCTCTGCGCCTCTCAAGCCGGTTGCTAGTTGTCTGAAGAAGAACTGGAAGATGTCCCTGAGCTCGGTATGGGTATAAGGGGCGTCGGGCGCGTATAGCCTGAGTATGTCGGCGAGACAGCATGCTGCGTAGGCCTTGACGCCTCTGTCCTTGTGTAGTAGAATGGAGGTGTTTACGAGCTGCGTGCGGACGGAGGACAGTGAATTCACGTCGACGAGCTCTTGGTCGAGTTCGGCAAGCTCGGTGTGGAGAGCTTTGAGTTTCTTGAGGAGCGCGTCTGTTGCAAGGCCTTTTCCTACAATTTTTTCGTTGAAAGCAAGTCGCTTTGGTGCAGAGTTCCCTGCACGCGTCTGAGCCACCATTTGCTCGACGACGATGAGAGCTGTATCTTGTAACTTGAAAAGATGGCAACCAGACTCATCTCAAAGCGCGTCCTCGTGCTAGGGCCAGTGTTCATTACGTAAGCGGGTGGTCTTTGTTTGATCGGATCCCTTCCACTAAAGGAACGACTCAGACTACCTTTCTTCGATAGAGGTCTAGCTAGGGGAGACTCCTACTACCCTTCCGCTGAGGTTATTCCTATACTTCGGTTGCGTATATTGAGATTGTCCTTTGAGCTGATCTGATCCGAATCTGCACATGAGGCCTCTTGACAGATCGGAATCAACTACAAAGGTCAACCAACGAAGCGAGTGTGGGTAACCACTGGCCATTGACTGTGCACTTTGAACATTGTGCACGATGTAATGCGGTTCTTAACATGTAAGGCTACTCCTATCCAAATATCATGGTGTCGTACCCATGTACCCTTTGGCCTAGTGACGGTGGTCACTTGTGATATTGACACCGATCGGACAGTTCGAGGCAAACTTCATCAAGGTGAAACATTCTGGATGCCATGCGTTGGCTTTGCCCGCCCCCATGATGCACTATTTTTTCACTGTACGTCATTCTATAACCGTCGGGTGTACTTTCGAATGCACTTATTGTCATTTAGACTCGAGTCATGGGGGACAAATTCCAGATAAGGACATTCAAATTAGAAGGAACGACTATCTTCCTTCAAGTTCTATAGATCTAGCTAGGGGAGGATATGATAAGGATGGAGATGGCTTGATGAAGATAAGAGATATCTTCTCTTCAGACTAATCGGACTTTGCTATTTCTTTCGGCGTTCCCGTCGTCGACGCAGTGTTAAACACCGTTGAAGACAAGAACGCCGGAAGAGTATGCAACATTGGTGTCGTTATTTTGTTTGCGCATGACACAACTCAGCTGCGGAAACTGGGCACTGAGTGCTATTCGGTTTGCTCGACGTCATGGTACACTTCTACCGAGTAGTGCCGACCAGGTATTTGAACTCGGAAGGATGCATGTGGTCTACCTACCTCTAGCTCTGCTAGTATTTACAGAACTATTTGTCGCCACGTCAGACATTCCCCAGCGAAAGAGATACTTGGCGTCAGATTTTCCTAATATCCAAATGCTCTGCGCATTCTATATTCCAAATCCCCCCGAATACACTTTGCTTCGGTTGAGTGCTTCTGAAACCACCTCTCATGTGCCCGTTCTACTTGACTTCACCGACGCCATTGTTTACCAAGTTTTCCGATCCCAACATAGCCCAAGTCTCCAATGATCCCGCTTAGTTGCCGTCCATCACGACTGCAACAACCGCAAGCTCATTTTCGTGTGAAGCATTGAGTACTCTAACGCCCATCCGTAACTTTGTGTTTAGGCAACATCCATTACGTCATACGGTATGGATGACTGTTGTCGTAAATCCCACTCCCGGTGATGAGCTACTCTGCTGGGGTACCTTACTGACTAAAATATCAGGCAAGTCATCATGATCACTCGGATGCATGCGATGTATCAGCGATCCAAACAAGTGTTCATATCAAGGACGCGAGCGGCCTTACAAGACAACGTGTTCAAGAACGACCTGCAAAGCCATCAGAAGCGAAAGTCCAAGGCGAGTACAGCCCAATACAACGCTCATGAATCAGACGAGCCTGACGAAAAGAGGGTAAGAGGAGGTAAGAGGGCAGTGCTGTTGCAACTGCATGACGCCCGAGGCCCCATGTTTTTGACAGGAGTTGACACAAAGTTGACAGGTTTACTTCCACCTCCGTGGGTCGTGGGAGTCGGGAATTTCATGCACCAATGCCTATCATTGATTACTCGTTACTGTTAATTAAGATTCTGATTGTATCAACAAGGGTCCAGCGGACATCGCAAATCCCGCAACAAGGCTGCGCTCGATGATGGTATATCTACAACTTGAGGAACGTCATCGTTTACCAAGTTCGCCAATCCCAATATGACCCACTGTCTCAAATAATCCAGTTTGGTGGCCGTACATCGAGTGGTCTTATATCTTCAATTATTTTATAGGTTCGTGGAGAGCAAGTCGGAGGATGATGTTGGAGACTAATTTCGCTATCTTTGACTGTGGTTTAGTTGCATCATCCACTGCAGTGGTATACGATTGGGGTGAGCAAGAAATACTTTCTGAGGGGATCATTGATATCAATATGTATTCAAGTATTGTCATTTGCACAAGAGGTAAGTTAATGCTATTACCAACGCAGCCATCTCACCAAGAATCCTTGAACAGTTCGAACTGGTCTGGGTGAGCAAAATCCTACTTCAGAAGCACAGCAGGATAATGCAGTTGATTCGGGGCAGAGGCGACGCTGGTCCTTCATGACTGTTCTCTACGTTTGTGTACGTATCTTATGCTAGAAGCACGGTTGCGAAGTTGTGCTGACTTTAACATATGCTAGGTGCGCTACATTGGAATACTATATTCTGTGTATGTTTGCAACGCTAACTAGATGACATTGCACTGTGCTAATGAACCTTCTCTCAAACAACTAGCGTTTACATACTGGGTATGTATCGAGGCAAATATGTTAATTTCTTTTGACTGGTGGCATGCAGCGAATCTCCCGGTCTTGATTACAGATGTAGTGGGTATTCTGCACCCTATCATTTCCAGTCAAGTACTAACTGCACACCTACATAGGAGTGAGTGATATTTTCGGCTGGCTTGTTTCTTCAACATAACGACTGCAACAGCTGTAAGTTCATTTGAAAAATTGAGTCCACCAATGCGCATCGCTCACTGAGTTTTTCAGGCAAAATTCTTTACTATATGCAGGTCTGGATACCTGTCATTGTTAATGGCATGCTGGGAGGTGAGCTCAGCTGCAGTACTTTATTGATATTTAATTGACTGAAATACCATGCAAGTCATCATGATGACTCGGATACATGCCATGTATCAGGCATCCACAAAGATGCTCATATTTCTCGGTGTAGTCTTATTGGCTTGCACGATTGCCTCCGGAGTTATGACGGGAATAGGAAACATCGGAGCTTCAGCGGGTAAGCTTCAAGTTTCAATTATGGATGAAACCCGTAAGCACACGAGACTCATGCACGAATACCAGAGGATGTTGTCCTTTCTGGCAACCGTACGTGTGTGAGTTTCGGTATCAGTGGCACACTCAACCAAGAGATCTTCATACCCACCCTTGTATGGGAGGTCATTGCCTTGTTTCTTGCTGTCTTGATTGTTATAAAACACTTCCGTGAACTGCAACAATCACAGACAGGATCGACCATCGGAGACTGTTTCACGGTGTTGATAAGAAGTCATGTGCCATACTTCGTAGGGTGAGCTCGGTAATTCGTAAGTTATTATCTTGTTCCACTGAAGTTTCGCATGTGCTAGATTTGTTGCTGTGACTTGCTTCAACCTCGGCACACTGTCTCCCAATTTGGTGCGCTGATGTGTGACTAACATCTGCATCTGACCACTCATCATTTCCATAGCTGGGCACATATACCGTGGGATCTGGTATCTATTACGGCGTTTTCCAGATCGCCCAGTTTGTGCAGATGTTTGTGCTGGGACCACGCCTCGTCCTTAGCATTCGGGAATATCACGCTAATCTGGTAGCCAACTCTGACGAAGGAACTGGCATGACCACAATCGCTTTCCAGGAGCGCGGACACGTGTCAACCAGCAGTAGTGTGTAGCACGGGAAATGTGCAGGGAGCATTTGGGGATCATGTAAATTTGTCTGGAGTTCCGTCGTAGTATTGCTTTGAAGTTCTGTCACGGATTTTATCTAGTAGTTTAAATGGCAAACCAACATTAATATCATAATATTGCATCAGAAGTGGAACTAGTCGTGCACTCACACATGCACGATTGTATTTCATATCTTGCAATCAATGCATGCGGGTTGCGGGTTCATTAACGTTCATTTTCGACTACTTGTGACAAGAAGTCTGACGTACGAGTTTAATGCGAGTGCGAGAGGCTCATCAAGCTCCAGGAGATCAGCCTTCAAATCTGCTACTTTGACGGAAAGCTATGTCAAATTTGCAATATCATGAGTGTACTTCTAGTAGAAAAGAACAAAATATACAGTTTGAATATAGATAGAGCTGGGCACGCTCTTCCTTCCTTGATAGGTCAACGGGTATCTGAGGATGCTCACAAAAAGGGCTGACAAGAGAGAACTTATCTTGGGATGACAATATGTCTATTTAGCGGTTGAAAGGCTCATGAGAGCCCCACCATTGGCCTATTGGCAGGCAAATTATTGCGGGGTAGGGCCCGAAGTTGTTTGCTACTCCCTAGAGTGGAAGTCAGAACTAGGAGGTGTCATAAGCGATGCAGACCTGGACGCGCCCACTAGGCTTCAGTAAATCATGCTACCAGATGTCCACGAAACCTCTGGAAGCGATTGAGTAGTGCGATCTTCCATGAAGTGCATTAGTCAGATCTTGCGGCGAATCTGACGCAAAACATGGTGATTCTTGGCTGGCATGTTCTTCTGTTGCTGATGGAGAAGGTGAAGTGGATTCTGGATGTGTCATGTGTATATTTCAATAAAGCGCACCTCCATAGAGACTGGGCCTGGAGTTGCGTAGATTCGCTGTGCTGGAGTAATTTGAGACGGAGTAGGGGAACAGAAAAAGAGACTGCATACATCAGATACGCTCTCTCGTGTCTTCTTGGTGCGCGCAGCCTTTCTTCTGGTTCCTCCTTGCCCAGTCTAGCCTCCACCTCCTCTCTCCTCTTTAGTCGTTGCTCGCGCTGAGCAACCTCTATGCCTGAAATGTTTTGTAGCACATGTCTCGCGAGAAGAGCTGAGTTATTCGCCGACTCGGATATTCGCTAGCTGAGACGATGGGGCTACGTGTAGGCGAGGGATATTAATGAAGGGAAAAGGTATTTTCTTCAGTGCGATAGATGGGAGCCATATCTTTGGGAGGAGAGGAGATGTGTTTGTCCTCCAGTTCGCCGATGGCGGATGAAGACCTGTAGGACCTCTGCGGCTACTAGCAGATCCAGCACGAATTCACGACCCTTGCTACGATCGCGAGGCACGAAGCGACTTCAAGGCCTTTATATCAAGAAGGAAGGAGAGATTGAGCTGCGTAATACTTGCGGTCGCTTTCAATATTAATCTTGTCTTTATCAGCCGCTGTTCATGTACTCTTGATCTAATGCTGACCGACAGCCGGCGAATGGCGTTCTCTCCACTCACGTTCTAGTGGCATACGAAACTGCTCCTCGGTGACATATGACGGATGCTATTGATTGTAGCGTGACGTTTACCACGCCTCCACAGATAGCATCTAAGCATCTGTCAACTGCGTGTGCTGGATGCCACTGAGCGGGGTTCCTTTCCGAAGCGGTCAGGCTCAAAATCAGCGACAGATGGATGGTCGAGGATTCAGCAGAACGATTAATACTGGGAATAATGTTGAGTCTTGACGCATCGCATGCGTGGCAAATGGGCTAGTATGTCGGCGAGGCAGTAGGCTGCGCAACCCTTGACGCCTCTGTCCTCGTGTAGTAGAATGGAGGTGTTCACGAACTGGGTGCGGACGGAGGATAGTGAATTCACGTCCTGGTCGAGTTCGGCAAGCTCGATGTGGACAGTGGAGGGCTTTGAGTTTGAGGAGCGCATCTGTTGCAAAACCTTTTGCTACAGTTTTTTCGTTGAAAGAAAGTCGCTTTAGTGCAAAGTTCCCTGCACACGTCTGAACCACCATTTCCTCGACGATGATAAGAGTTGTATCTTGTAACTTGAAAACATGACACAACCAGTCTTCATGGATCATAGTGTTCATTACGTAAGGGATGGTTGATCGAATCCCGCCGCAGCCTGCAGGTTCGCTTGTTCTTATACCTTCATCATGATTGCGCACATTGAAATTGACCTTTGAGCTGATCCAAATCTGGACATGAGGTCCAACTCTTTGCAGATTGGGATCAACTATTGAAGGTCAAACAACGTGGGTGACCACTTACCAACCAGTGATGGTGTATCTTTGAAAATTTTGCACAACGTGAAGCGGTTCTTAACATGTAAGACTGCCCTATCCAAATATCCTGGTGTCGTTACTCGTACTAATATGCCCTTTGATCTGCTGTGGCTACAGTGATGGTGGTATTGTGATGTTGATATCGACAGTTCGAAGCAAATACCAACAAGGTGAAACATCCTGACTTCCTGGATAACGTGCGTTGGCTTTTGCCCAGCCTCACGATGGGTTATTTTTCCACTGTATGTTATTTTACAACCGCCGTGAGCAATTTCGAATGCCTCATTACCGTTTCATGGGGAACAGGTAGTATCGAGTTAGGCTCGCTCGTGCACAATGAAATACTCTATCCAGTACAAGCAGGCTGGAATAATAGTAAGCAGCGTGATTTCTCTCCATTCTTTATCTGTTGATCATGCTCACCATTTCAATGCAGAAAATGCACCGCAAAGTTATGGTGCGCTTGCCGATGGGAGAATGATACTGATAGTGAGCGGTGAAATAGTTGGCAACTGGCTGTCGTTTAACCGTAGGCCCAAAAGCATCCTTTTCACTGTTTGGAACTAAGCAAAATCCATCGATTCAGGCTTTGATATAAGATTGTTGGTTCACCCACATCAGATAACCCGATTTCTCTTGCTCTTGTATTCAGGAACGGTGTTCAAGGTGCGTCGTTCGGTCGTGATGAAATATAACTGAAAGTTCATGACTCCCAGAGGTGTTATGTATCATGAGCGCCCGGTCTTGCCCGATCTCCCCTGTGTAGCCCCTCAAGGTCGCATAACTCATTAGGCTCGGGCACAGAAGGAAGTACCGAAGCGGTATGTGACCGCCTGACGTCGTCCTGTATTCTTTCGCCTAAGTACCACTCAGTCTAGGTTTCATTTGCTGGCCGCCGCGATAATTCAAATGACCACTGGTACAACGCAGAGCGGAATGGCTGCCGGGGCTATGAGCCACGTGAGGAATTCTTTCATTTCAATCTCTACTGGTCTGCGTTGACATGGATGGTGCAACAGACCATTGTTACGTAGTTTCCTGCGTGACACTGACTTAGCGCGGGCAACAAGGACGTTAATACAACGCTATGCTCATATCTGTTTGGGACGTACTCAAAATTATCAACGAAACTTCGACTGTCGAACTGTTTCTAGTGCGGTCAACACTGTTTCTCAGAATACCTATTCACGCTCTGCGTGATGCATTGACGCACCAATCGTAAGCTAGGCATCGTGCTGCGATGCTCATTCATAATATATATGATAGAATCGTTTATTGTTCTACGTGTGGTGCTACATATGTGTCTCTATTCAAGCTTCCATCGAGCACAATATTGAATTAGGACTGCTCTAGGCATCATATCGAAAATGGCATGCGGTGAAAACACGATGGTTATTGCGACCTTCAAAATTGGAGCGATCAACTCAAATGCGCCGCTCATGCCTTGCCTGGGCTACTCCCTAATTCAACGTTAACTAACTTTTCGAGTCTGTCTAACATCGAATAAGTTATGCATTGACCACTGACCAGCACTGCCTTGTATGATTCAGAGGTCTGAGTTTGAAATGCACACTCCGCTTGTGACGCGCTTGTGCGCTTGAACTTGACCTCCATCTCCCACCAGTCTACTATACAACTAATTCACCATGGAAGAAGAAGTAGCTGCCCTCGTATGTTCAATCTCATCGTAGTGCTTGACCCCATACAAAACACTCAATTTCCTCACGTTGTCAGGTTATCGATAATGGATCCGGAATGTGCAAGGCTGGCTGTAAGTTTCTCTTTGATCTACGTGTTTCACCATCTGATAAGCATCTTCACAGTTGCTGGTAGTTCAAGGCTGTTTGTGGGGTTATAATGATACACGACTGATCGCATCGTAATAGGTGACGATGCTCCCCGCGCCGTCTTCCCGTACGTTTAGACCGTATATCATCACTGATGATCCAGCACTCACGCGGGCTTGCAGCTCCATAGTTGGTCGCCCGCGTCACCAGGGTGTCATGGTCGGCATGGGCCAGAAAGACTCTTACGTCGGGTAAGCTTCGGCCATCTCATTTAAACTTTCACCTAATTTAACCTACACAGTGATGAGGCTCAGTCCAAACGTGGTATCTTGACCCTAAAGTACCCCATTGAGCACGGTATCGTCACGAACTGGGATGACATGGAGAAGATATGGCATCACACATTCTATAATGAGCTTCGTGTGGCCCCAGAGGAGCACCCCGTCTTACTCACTGAGGCTCCCCTCAACCCCAAAGCTAACCGTGAAAAGATGACCCAAATCATGTTCGAGACATTTAATGCACCCGCGTTCTATGTCGCCATTCAAGCCGTCTTGTCGTTGTACGCGTCCGGTCGTACCACCGGTATCGTCATGGACTCTGGTGATGGTGTCACCCACACGGTTCCTATCTACGAAGGTTTTGCTCTGCCTCACGCTATCCTTCGTCTCGACCTTGCTGGTCGTGACCTCACCGACTATCTGATCAAAAACCTGATTGAGCGCGGTTACTCATTCACGACGACTGCCGAGCGTGAAATCGTCCGTGACATCAAGGAGAAGTTATGCTACGTCGCCCTCGACTTCGAGCAGGAGATGCAGACCGCCGCTCAGTCATCGGCGCTTGAGAAGAGCTACGAGCTGCCTGATGGTCAAGTCATCACCATCGGTAACGAGCGGTAAGATGAATTCCCGCTGATTATTGCATCGTCTTAACTTGTAAAATGACAAGGTTCCGTGCACCTGAGGCTCTCTTCCAGCCTGCATTCCTTGGTCTCGAAGCTGCTGGTATCCATGAGACTACGTAAGAAATCATTCACCAGCAACGTGGTATGATTTATTTACCTCCGCCTAGGTACAACTCGATCTTCAAGTGCGATCTTGACATTCGTCGCGACTTGTATGGTAACGTCGTGTTGTCGGGTGGTACTACCATGTTCCCTGGTATTGCCGACCGTATGCAGAAGGAGCTGACGTCACTTTCGCCTTCGAGCATGAAGGTTCGTGTCAACCTTCGTGTACAGTCATAACTCTCATTCGTCACCGCTTATAGGTCAAGATCGTCGCTCCTCCTGAGCGGAAATACTCCGTCTGGATCGGTGGTTCCATCTTGGCTTCGTTGTCCACTTTCCAGAACTTGTGGTGTTCAAAGCAGGAGTACGACGAGTCAGGTCCTGGTATCGTTCATCGCAGTACGTGTCTCTCGCCTTTTGATTCTACTCGTTCTGAATTACCTCTGCAACAGAGTGCTTCTAAATAATGAAAGAAGTAACTGCGTGTATGATGTACTACAATGACATTGCTATTGATTCCCAGTGACGCTTTGAGATGTCAACGGCCGGAGGAGTTCTATTGGTAGATGCGATACATATTTGGAGGAAAATCTTTATGTTGAACCGTTTGTCTGTTATGCAGACAATGGTCAATTTCATAATAAAAGTTGAAGGTTGGATCATGATTTGAAAGATGAGTCTGTGAAGTTGGATCAAATGCGCTATTCCGAGGTATTTGTTCGAACTTCCGATAGTAGACATGTCTAGTAAACTTTGAGTAACTAGTATCATACGACAAACCGCAGCCTGAGTCTCGGTCCGACTGAGCCCCTTTGCACAAAGCGGACATGAACAGAAAGAAAGCGTGCATTGAAAGTGCATAGACAACGACGACATACATAGTGGGTAATGACCCAATTTATCGCTCCTTCTTGGTTTCTGACAATTTCTTCTTCTCCGCTTCCTTGAACGATTGGTTATCTTCCATCACAGAAACGACGATGTACGCAATGAGGACTATGTTGGCCGCACATATGGCGGTGATTGCAGCATAGTTGGAATTGCCTTCGAGAGAATATCAGTACGAACTCGTGACTGCATCATGTAGTAAACGTACCAGACCAAACATATTTTTCTGTGAGGAAGTACGATGAGATTGGTAGGATGGCGAGAGTTGCAGCGAAAAAGAGGAGTTTCATGAGCGCCGCCCTTTGACATCACCAATGGGATTTCGGAATACGACGAGTGAGTGATATTTTCATCTGTACCATCTTATGAAGACAAACCTGGAGGCCGCGTGCTCTGAGGCCTTTGCTGCTACTACCTGATCACTCATGTCCAGTCAAAAATGGATTAAGGGCGTGTTCAAGCCGGGATGTCCAATGCAGTGTCTGAGTAAGCAACTTGACTCAGCAACTTGTAGCAGTCACAGTTCAATTTTCTGCCTCATGCTTGTGCCATGATGTATCAAGTCCATCGCTTCCATCACCCGTGCGTCCGACAAGTTTAATGATCGCCATGCATCTGCCAGATGTTACCGACCTCAATTGCATACCGAAGGCAAAAAATTGTTACAAAACGGATCATCGACTCAGCTTAAACACTGTTACTTACAAGCGGAAACCAAATTTCGTCATCTACGATGGGGAACATAGTTTGTTTCAGTATCGTGTTGTGCTTGACATTTTCGGCTTTGATCCCCAACACCATTTTCGAGCTTGGGCCGCTCAGCTTCTTAGGTTAGGCAAGGGCTAGTCTCCCCTAGCCAGACCATATAGAAGGAAGACAGTCATTTCTTCTTGATGGCAAGGGCATAGGACAGCATTATATGGGCAAGTTATGTTTATGTTTGTACGGATGTACTAAGAACGTCGCCAAGAGGCAAGCCCTCAGCGCTTGGTGCCTGCTGCCCGTGGTGGACATAACTCAGATGATGATCACGCACTTCTTGAACAAGAAGGTGAGGATGTTTTTGGCAGGGGTGGCGTGTTCCTAGTTTGCGTAGACTTCCATATGCCCATGAGTCTACTTGAGCTACGTCAAACCGACGTCCTATAGATGAGTACGTTGTTAACGGTTGTTGTTGATATAAATCTTACTGTCAACGAGCAGGTCGATGTTTGTCAACCGGAGAAACACTCGCTGATGTCTTTTGCAGGTGATCAATGTTTCGATGCTGCGCGCGAGGATGACTCAGGACTCTCAGGGTTTGTGTTCCTCGAATGAAGCCCGGCGCAATCGTCTGGCAAACACTCTATTGATGCTCGCAGCATACGCAGGCCACGCGGAATTGACGAACGAACGTCTGCGACGGAAAACAGGTTCAACGATCTCGAGTAATATATTATCGTGGCTAATGCGTCCAAGTTCCGCGATGAACGCGTCTGTGTTCTAGCCAAACGTGGTGCACACCCGAGGATAGGTAAAATGCTGGGTGAAAATAGCCTGGTCTACAATGTGGAGGAGTGGCAAGCTGCAGAGCTATCCCTCCGGCCATTATTATGATTCCATCCATCTCGACAATATTGTATAATGTAAGCGGTCTACCAATTCTAATCGTAAATAGCAATTCTGCCTACGACTTGCGGTCACCGGGCTTGCGACGCTCCTGAGCTTACTAACTATCGTCGACGTTTAAGACGGTCGTTGTCACCGAACGCGCAACATGAGCGTCGTAAGTGTCGCGAAACTCGAACTCAATGACCGTCCACGGCCACGAAATACAGCACCAAGATCGCGTTTATCATGCACGCCAAAGATAAGGAAATCAGCCTGCTGTTGACTTTATATATCTGTTGTATCTCCTTCCCCGAAGTTGCAATCCCATCCTAACACGTCTCTTTCACTAGACAGTCAGCGGAACGTTCGAATACCCTCGCATTTGTGCTTGTACAAACCAACGAAAGACTATACTTGTGTTGCTGGAAACACGTATGGTCGGGACTTAGCTAGGTCGACTTATTAGCAACATGTAAGCCTAGTACGGCTTACTACATTCTGATTGGCCACCGCTGCTTGTTGTTCTGTGTTTGCATCACATATTATATAGATCGTACCGCCCCGCAGTTTGTATCTTATCTCTTACCGCCACCCCCGAATCACACACGCTCATCCACGTTATCTGCTGTCTGACCGCTTCTGAGTGTCGACTGTTTACTGTGACAGTCTCACACTTTTTTTTAACGTTTCTACTGAGCGTTAGCTTTACCGTTACCGCCTACCGTCCGTTACTTCACACAAACCGTTGTCGGGTATTGGCCTTGTTGGTCAACCCGGCCCCTTACCTGAAACAAACTGCCTCCCCGCCGTGTTCGTTTTTCTGTACCCGTGTCTCCGTTGACAACAAGAAGTCGCTCTAGGCTAAGAGAAGCTGACGACGAGTTAACATCAACAAACGTTTCTCCAAACGCGTCTCAGGAGGATCTTGATTCAACAACAGACCCGTTTTCCACAAATATATCTGTCCCACACACTTCCTCCCCTGCATCTACTGTTTCTTCCACCAACAGCTGGGTGGTCTTGCCGCAGACAACAACCGCCGCGCATATAGCCACTGTTTCGGACTCTGACTCCAGCGATTCCAGCTCGGATATATCACACGTACCTACCATGTCTTCAACTTCTAAGGCCGCTCGAGTGGAGCAGTCGTCTGCAAGTAAGCCTCCATTTCTAACATTGGGCGAAGTGACGCCTGAGGCACTGCGTTCATGGGAAATGGGGTGCAGTCAATTCTTCATGCACAAGAGTATCCCAGACGAAGATATGGTTAAGAAGATCGCCTGGGGGATGCAGGACCCCCGCATTCAAGACTGGTACCTTACCAATCAAGAGGACATTGATGCCATGACATTCAAGGAGTACATGGCCGTGGTACGAAGCACCTGGCTACCTATTGGATGGGCAGATATCGTCCGACGCAAGATGTTAGCCTCTACGCAAGGACAGCGTCCCTTCAGCGAATGGGCCATTGATGTTCAGAGTCAGAACACCCTCCTCCGAGGGACTACTTCTCACCTTCCCGACGTAAACATATTGTATCATCTCGAATCTCACATGAATGCGGAACTGGCAGCAGACTATCACGCAGAAAACGTTACCGAAGAGGACTTGCGCAAATGGATCGAGATAGTGCGCATCCTTGACGAAAAACGACTACGCTACATGGCTAGACAAAAGGAAGCTGTTGAAACTGCGCTACGTGCAGAACGCGCTCGTTCAAACGTCGACAAGAAGACGAACTCAAACTCGCGTTCCAACAACACTGGGGGCAATAAAGGAACCTCTACGGCTACGAAATCTTTTACTCGTCTACCATCCCTGACCGACTCCGAAAGGCAGCTTCTGCGGGACAACGACGGTTGCTTCAAATGTCGCGAGCCATTCGCTGGACATACATCGTCTAACTGCACAAAGGGTTTCCCCGATGGCATGTCTTACAAGACCCTTACTGCAACCTTGGTCGTGACAAAGAAGACTAAGAAGGGTAAAGATGTAGTTGCCTCCGTGGATGTCGCCGAAGAATGCGACACAGTCGCAGTGGTTATGGCGTCCGCAGTGCTGGGAGACGGCACAGATTCGGGCGAAGAGTGCGTGGCTCCGCTACAAACCCCTCACCTACGTTGGGAATGTCTCGTAGACGGACCCGGTGTCTCTTCTCCTGTCAATGTTTCTGCGCTTATTGACCATGGTTCCTCTTTAGTTCTGATTGGTGAAGAGCTCGCAAACAAACTTCAGTTACGTCACCATCAACTTGCAAAACCGCTTCCTATCACGCTCGCCTTGTCAAAGCACAAAGACTCCTTTCTTTTATCGCAATATGTCAAACTCTCTTGTACTTCGCTGGACCAAAGCTACTCTTCTCGGACTGTACGCGCAATTGTCACGCCAAATCTCTGTACACCTCTATTACTAGGAGGACCGTTCTTGCAGCATAATCAAATCGTTATCGATCATGAACTGCGTACGTGCATTGATAAGAGCGCTAATTATGATCTTCTACAATCCAGAAACGTTCTCGAGGAATCGAAATCTCCTAAGGTGTCCGTATGGGGCCCGCAACTTTTCTGGATGAAGAAGGATGTGGTGAATGAACTGAAGACAGTCTTGCCTGAATTAAAGGCGATAGTTGACAGTGAGTGCGAAGTGGTAAAAGACGTTGACGTTGTCACGTCCATACAGGCTCGGATCGACAGTCTTGTTTATCAAGAGGAGCTCAAGGCTTTGGATGAAAAATACAAAGTAACATTTGCAGATCGCTTCCCTGCGGATATCCCACATAACGATACGATGCCAAGTGACGTCTTGTTTCGCGTTAACCTGAAGGACGCTAACAAAATTGTACAACTGCGCTCCTATGATTGCCCGAAGAAATATCGCGCAGCCTGGAAGACATTATTGGACTCACATGTGGACAGTGGACGGCTCCGTCACTCCGAAAGTGAATGGTCATCACCGTCATTCATCATACCAAAGCCCGATCCAACGGTACTACCCTGTTGGGTGAATGATTTTCGAAGACTCAACTTAAACACGGTCGCTGACAACCATCCATTGCCACGCATCAATGAGATTCTGAGGGATTGTGCAAAGGGCAAGTTTTTTGGTAAAATTGATATGACTAATGCGTTCTTTCAGACGCGGGTGCATCCAGATGATATGAAGTATTTAGCCATCCACACGCCATGGGGAAAATATGAATGGACGGTAATGCCCATGGGGGTGTGGAATGCACCAGCGGTACACCAACGGCGCATGACTGCAGCTCTCCATCATCTCATTGGCAAAATTTGTCATGTGTATCTAGATGACATCATCATTTGGTCACAAACACTTGCCGAGCATGAGAAGAACGTGACGCTGGTACTGGTGGCCTTATGAAGAGCACACCTTTATTGCTCAATAAAGAAAACCTCATTATTCAACAGCGAAATCGACTTCCTCGGTCACCATATATCTGCGCGCGGAATCAAGGCAGACGGGTCCAAAGTAGCACGTATTCTGGACTGGCCACGTCCTCGAAAAGCAAAACATGTGCGATCCTTCTTGGGTATGGTTCGTTATCTCGCAGAACACTTGCCTGATGCCGCGCAACACACTCGAATTCTCACAACCCTCACAACTAAGGCCGCAGAGCTTAACTTCCCTGCATGGACACAAGAACACGAGACGGCCTTTGCAGCTATCAAGGCTCTTGTCGTAAGCCCTCACTGCCTGACAACTATTGATCATGATAACCCAGGTGACAACAAAATATTCCTGACTTGTGACGCGTCCGACTACGCTACGGGTGCAATGCTTTCTTGGGGCCCTACACGCGAGTCCGCCAGGCCTGTCGCGTTTGACTCAGCGCAACTACGAACAGCAGAGCTCAATTATCCCGTTCATGAGAAGGAATTGCTGGCAATCATTCGCGCACTGAAGAAGTGGCGAATGGACCTGTTAGGTGCGCACATTGAGGTGTACACTGACCATAGAACCCTGCAAAACTTTACTACGCAACGAGACTTGTCACGTCGACAAGCACGCTGGGCTGAGTATATGTCACAATATGATGTCGCGATCAATTACATCAAGGGTGAAGAAAATATGGCTGCGGATGCCCTGTCCAGACGCAGGGATTCCACGACAACGGAAGACTTATGCGCGAGTATACTTTCCATTCAGGCGGATGACAAACTTCGCATGCGCATCCTCGAAGGCTATAAGACAGACCCATGGTGTCAACGACTCGATGCTCTCGTCGGCTCACTACCTGGATTGCGCAAAGACGCTGATGGTCTCTTTCATGTTGCGGAACGTCTCGTCATACCGCGAGTGGATAATCTGCGTGAGCACCTCTTTCACGCTGCTCATGATGCTGCTGGCCACTTTGGTGCAGATAAATCATACGCCTTGTTGCGGAGCTCGTATTACTGGCCCAATATGCGCAAAGACCTCGTCGAATCGTATATTCCATCTTGCGGAGAATGTATGCGCAACAAGTCCAAAACGACATCTACAGCAGGTCCTTTACACCCACTGCCTATACCCGAAACACGAGGCGACTCCATCGCTATTGACTTCATCGGGCCTTTGCCAGAGGATGGTGGGTATAACATGCTGGTGTCCATGACTGATCGTTTGAATGCAGATGTCCGTCTGGTGCCTTGTAAAGACAACATCAGCGCAGAACACTTCGCTACCTTGTTTTTCGATCACTGGTATTGCGAGAATGGCCTACCAAGCGAAATTGTCTCGGACCGCGATAAGATCTTTCTCTCTAAATTCTGGCGTGCACTGCACAAACTGACCGGTATAAAGTTAAAGATGTCGTCGGCATATCATCCTGAAACAGATGGTGCTAGCGAACGGACAAACAAAACCATAAATCAGTGCTTGCGCTACTACGTCGACAGAAATCATAGAGGATGGGTCCGTGCGTTACCCCGGGTGCGTTTTCATATCATGAATACGGTGAACGCCAGCACTGGCTTCTCACCTTTTCAGTTGCACTTGGGACGTTCGCCACGGATGATACCACCGCTTGTCAGCCCCAACAGCTTGATGAACAACGAGGCTGAAGAAGAACGCGCTACATCGTTGCTTTCACAGCTCAAACATGACTTGATGGAAGCACAAGATAATCTTCTCGCCGCGAAAGCCGCCCAGGCAACGCAAGTTAACAAGAATCGGGCGCCCACGGTCGTCTTCAACACGGGAGATAGAGTTCTTCTAGCAACAAAGCATCGCCGGCGCGATTATATTCAAAAGGGAGATAAACGAGTGGCCAAGTTCATACCAAGATATGACGGACCGTACTTGGTCCTTGACGCCCATCCTGACACCTCAACATACACCTTAGACATGCCCAACTCGCCAAACATCTTCCCTACATTTCATATCAGTCAACTCAAACCTTACCACAAGAACGACGTGGAATTATTCCCTTCTCGCGAGCATCCCCGTCCTGGACCAGTCGTCACCGAAGATGGTCAACTTGAAAACGTGATCGACAAGATTCTGGACGAAAGGAAAGTGGGACGGGGAAAGAGGTATTTGGTTCGTTGGATGGGATTCGGCGAGGAAGACGACGAGTGGCTGCCGCGACGGGACTTGGAGGATTGCGAGGCGCTGGATATCTGGGAGAGGGAAAAGTCAGAGGGATAGTGGGGAAGGGTGTAAGCCTAGTACGGCTTACTACATTCTGATTGGCCACCGCTGCTTGTTGTTCTGTGTTTGCATCACATATTATATAGATCGTACCGCCCCGCAGTTTGTATCTTATCTCTTACCGCCACCCCCGAATCACACACGCTCATCCACGTTATCTGCTGTCTGACCGCTTCTGAGTGTCGACTGTTTACTGTGACAGTCTCACACAACACACATCTTCGAAGCGAGCCGGTTCGTTTCAAAGGTACCCATTGACATTCTCAAGAAGACAGGAGTCCACAGAGGCAAATTCTAGTCCTGCTTCAAGTCCGTTACTGTTATATGCATGGGTTCTTGTCTTTTGCTCACGGCCCTAATGATTTCGACAGGAGTTTGTCTGCACATATAAGGAAGAGCATCGAGGTCGCGCATTTACGACATCAGCCTTCATTCACACAGGTCTCCTCCATATAAAATGGTGGTGCTCCCGAACACTCCACTGTGCTGCACGATTAGTACGACGTCCATATTAAAGGACACGTTTTCTCGGTCCCCGATGCGTGTAAATTGCTTCCTCATCGTGAGCAGGGGACTTGACTTGAACTGTGGTGGACCATTGGACGCGGAGAATGGCGATATTCTCGTGGGTTCACATGTCGCCCAACCTCAGTTTTCATCCCTTCTAATGCGGGCACCTTTAGTGACATGCCTCTCCTTCGCTTTCAAAGGCAAACATACATCTGCCTAGATTGGCGCCGCGGTCTTGGTATTTCTTCCTTCTCTTCTTTACATAGTTTACCAACGTTGAGATGCAACAGCATTCTTTCATTTCATGCACGCGTCATCCTGGGGATATAAAGGCCTAGAAAGCGTCCACCCCACGCTGACGTTTGAAAGGCACACCATCCCAAATATTGACCAATGCTTTTCTGCCAAATTTACTGCATTTCCAGAAGACCTACCCGCGAGAACTCACAACCAGTACCAGCTGTGAAATAGGAAAAGGAAAGAGACCGTGACTTGGCAGCTCGACGAGCAACGGTGGACCCATCAGCCTAGCTCTGAAGGGAAAGGGAACCTGCTTCTGTGTATCGATGCTGGCTGTCTACTACATGTGCGTGTGTGCGTGTACTCCAATACCCCTGGCACCTGCCTCATGTCGGCCCTGGCGCTATGCTTCTGATCTCTATGCCTGCCTTGCTCTGACCCATGCGCTACGCCTCACGCTAACCCTTAGATCATGCTCCTAGCCCTTGCACTGTGTTCCCCGCTACAACGGCTTTCTGCCCAATTTACTGCATCTCCAGAAGACCTACCCACGAGAACTCGTAACCCGCTGCTTAGACAGGCCTACCAAAGCATATTTACAAGTTTGTTTAGCGCCACTGAAAGTTCTGTATTCAGGATCGCACATTCTTTCCCCACGTCTACTGATGCGTTATCCACGAAACAATAGCAGTGTCAAGTGGTCAGGACCTTGCATAGAGTTCTATTTGTTACCATCACATTCAAGTGGACATCAACATCTCCCTCACATGCGCTGAAAGTCGGTGCAGGGTAGAAACAATCCGGGATTGCAGGACAGCCGATCGCACGGACGCTGACGCAGAGGAACCATCTTGCACAGTTTGCTGGCCTTACTCGGCCTGGAACAACCGATCGCACGGACACTGATGTGAGAAAATCATCTTGCAGTGTACTGGCCCAGAATTGTAGCGCACTCAAATCCGCTACAAGTTGCGACAGGCACCAAGGAATGGGTCGTATATACAAAAAATATTCGTGAGATGAGTCTAGAAACAACACTTTAAACTTCAGTTATAGAAGGCTTGCAAAAGGCATTAAATTAAGAGGTCGAAGAGCAGGTAAATAAGAAATTCAGACAAAGAGCTAACTGACTGTCGCCAAGTACCTTGGAAGTTCACCAATAGTAGGACTGAGGCGACAGGGAACGCCGAACGCGTGATACGATCTCCAACCCTCCGGGTAGCCCTTCTTACATGTTTGTCCAGTGGAATCACCACCGTGACGTGACGGCTCTACTATAGTTTTGCTAAAAGGGGTAAACCGTAGACACTTGTCTATATGATCCTCCTCGCAACTCACTTGTCCAGAACAGAGTCAGTTGCTTTAATCATACTAGCAGTCCCTGAGACTTACAGTAGAATTTCCAATGGCAGCGGGTTGCCGGTCTTTCCAATTGACAGAAACATTGTCATATAGCTCACTCCAGTCTCTGCAGATGTGTGTGGCACCAACGCGGTGTTGTTTGAAGTCCCGTGTGGTAAAATCTCCTGCCTCCAGTGTGAGATCTGCCTGGCAAAGTATCCACTGTCTTAGATAATTAAGACAGTGATGGGTATGCTCTTGATTGTTTCGACCAATGAGAGCCGCTCGGAAGAGTCTGAGACAGTGAAGCTGATGGAACATGGACACGAAGAAAACTCGGTTCTCTGCACCCAGGGCTACGTGTCCAGTTCCCGGGGGAGAAGTGGATAGCCATTCAATCTTGGCCTCTGGAAGGTCTATCGCAAATCGTACACTTTCCTCTACCGTGAGTCTCACTTGGCCCATGTCAAGCAGGGACTCGGGAAAGTCGTCGCCTATGAAAGCTAAGTCTGACTTGAGGTTATTTCTAATCTTGGATGGAATGTAAACTGACTGAAATTTTTCTGCCATTCTGGAGTGCGTGTTTTCGAGAAACACTGAGAGTTCTCCCTTAAGAACGTTGCCTTGAATATGATGCCAGTAAGTGTGATAGCTACAATAGCGAGGAATACAGTCATAATCAAGTCGATAGTATGCTCACGTCGATTGAACATGTTCTGAACCCCCACCAGACGGAACGGAAACCGTGGGTTCCATTGTAGTAAGCACTTGTTGGATTTTTATAAAGACGTTCAGGTCGTTGCCAAGCAGTGTTTATCTACAGCAGGGCTAGTGCTATGCCAATGCAGGGTTAAACGGGCGCGCATTTGGTGTTTGCGGATGTTTGCAGATATTTGCAGATGTTTGCGGCCGCGATGCATATCAAATCTGCAACTTCAAGTTGAAGATCCCACGGCCCACGGGGATCTTCAACTTGAAGTTGCAAGCTCCCAGTCCGTCTGTCACGGTACGAGCGGCGAATGTCCACGCTACGTAGTATATGAGCTTCCACCGTGCGTGATAAGCTGGGCACAGGTCCGAGAAACCGTAACTCGTCAGAACTCTATCAGCAAGACGTGGCAAACAAACCGTGACCGAATTGCGCACCGAGTCCCCGACTCCAAAATCCACTGCCACTATACCTCAAAGTAAGTCCACATGGATTAACAAGTACCGTTGTGCTCATCCGATCTCGGCGAATACTGGCGACACCAGTACAGCTTTGCAGACGAGGTGACGCATGGGAATATGTTTGTGTTCGACGAAGCCCTCCCCCACTAATGTGGGAGTCGGGGATGCATATGATCTGCAACTTCGAGTTGAAGATCCCCAAGGCGAAACACGATCGATGATAATCGATCAGATAGCATCCATTTGGAACGTTGCAACTACCAGTGATGTGCTATGAATCGGACTACTACTTATCCCCGGCCCCTTCGTGGTGTCACGCCCTAGAGAAAGAACATAGTTTCCAGTCAGTCACCCTGTTGTTCTATCATAATTCGAAGCTATGATTATGAAACCCGATAAATATGTGGAAGATAGTCCCATCTCCTTCACTACATCCCCATTGTCGTTGTAACATGGTTGCCAAGATTTCTATCATTCTCTCAGCATTTGCGGTCTATATGATAATGGCTGCACCACAATCGAGCCGTGATGGTACATCTACAGGAGGTAAGTGTAACGAGTAGCATTGAGTCGGAGCCCTCAGCATTTCCGAATCTATACTGAAAATATAATTTAGAAGCTTATGCTGTCATTGGGATTGAGGAGATAGCAAGAGAGTCTGATATACTTGGTTGTCGAAGTCTGGCGAAACGGGAGTGTCGGAGAACGGACTGGAAAGATGAAAGTGAGACTGCGAGCGCAATCAGCTCATACGGCGAGGTCGATGATCATCGATCAGATAGCATCCATTTGGAACATCGCAACTACCAGTGATATGCTATGAATTGGACTACTACTTATCCCCGGCCCCTTCGTGGCGTTGCGCCCTAGAGGAAGAACATTCTAGTCAGTCACCCTGTTTGTCTATCATAATTTGAAGCTATCAGGTGATTGGCGAGCTCATATTAGTTGCTCTCGACACAATCTCAGTGCAGGGACTACATGCAAATGAAGGTGATCTATGCCCATGCATTGATGGAACACATTACCGTGTACAAATTACACGTACGCTCCCTAATGAGGTCCATCAAAAGTTGTGTCCGTTTTCATCGTCATATCCACTAGGATCCTCGCACGCGTTGAAATAAAGCTAGCTATTGGTGCAGGTTCAGGGTAGGAGCCCGGGAATGGCTCAACTCAGCTCCTCGAAACAGCCGATCGCATGGATGCTGCTGACTCCTGCAGGCCTGAGCGCTGATCGATGATCAGCCTTGGGGATCAGTCTTCTAGTGCCATCTTGCGCAGTGGCGACTGGGGCGGACCTCGAGAAATATTATGCATAACTCAGAAAATGAGTAATGAAACCCAAATGAAAACCGATAAATATGTGGAAGATACTCCCATCTCCTTCACTACATCCCCCATTATCGTTATAACATGGTTGCCAAGATTTCTATCATTCTCTTAGCGTTTGCGGTCTATATGATAATGGCTGCACCACACTCGAGCCGTGATGGTACAGACTCTACAGGAGGTAAGTGTAACGAGTAGCATTGAGTTAAGCCCTCAGCATTTTCGAGTCTATACTGAAAATATAATTTAGAAGCTTATGCCGCCATTGGGGCTGAGGAGATAGCAAGAGAGCCTGATATACTTGGTCCAGTCTAGGCAGAGGGTGAGAGTAGAGGGATGTTTGACAGTATTTGGGCCCAAAGGCGGACGGTCGTACGTCGTAGATCTGGTCACGGGTGCTTACTAGTTGTCCTTGCAATGCACGTGTACGCCTTTAAACGACAATACTTCGGCTCTGTTGCGGCTCTGCGAACATTGTGGTTGAGCTCCATGGCCGCTACTTACCCCCGAGCGGCGCGTAAGCAAAAGTACAATGACCAATGACTTGAATCGCATATAGCAAATTTACATGATCATTTTAGTATAACATGCGCAGTTTCTTTTAGCAATTTTCTTTAGACTTCAATGCAGTCGAGCCAATTAAGTTCGACGATCATTGCACGCATGCTGTGTGAAATACACATTTCATCCTAGTCATAAGTATGTTCCTCATCGATGCTCCCGGAATTGTCACCTGGTTGGATGGTAGTTTTTTATTCATTAGGAATGAAGCGGGCGGACTCTGACTGACAAAATTGTAAGAATGGGGGATGTAAACATAAGCGCTCATAAGAATCACGAGCATCCATGAAAACAAGTAAGTGTCGGAGCAATATCAAAGTTGAAACTTTGGAGTGCCGAAGAAATGACGCAAGAAATGCAATTCGAAAGCTAAGTAGTTGCTACTGTCCGATATCTGCGATAATGAATGTGGGATCATATGTCCTAGCCTAGGGATTCTTGCTGATCATATTACTACTGCCAGAGGATGAGTTACTGTTGTCATACAGGGTGGTGGTTTGAGTGATACGAGAGCATGTGTCTTTCGACCACGCAACTCCTGAAGCAACCCTTAAAATGATGAGCTGGGGTGTCAAAACCTAGCGAATTGTCAGTTGGGAGCGGCTCAGTGAAGTAGCACATGCGAACACACCACAAAGGTTCCCCAGACTATTCCCACCGCCACCGCACTTGGGACGCCTTTGATATAGGTGGCGAGGTAGACAATCCCGAGAACAGTGAATGGGAGGGCAGACTCTACCAGGATCGCCGCAGTGCCTGTGTAAGCACTCCTCTGTTCATCGGTGAGGACAAATTGTACTTTGCGATGGATGAATAACAGCCGGGAAACGATCATAGCAGTCACAATAATGTTAAAGCCGACAGTTAATGCCACCCATGAAATGCCAAATTGTGCGGCTAGGCCCCGCCATAGATTTGACATCGGCATAGCACTTTCAATTACCATCATGATAGCCATAGCTACAGAATATTAGTTAGTTTGGTGCAGAATAGATAGCACAGTACGCACCAGTAGATCCCAAGTATATGATTGCAGGGATGACAATTACTTGCAACCTTGACTCCCAAATGATGTAACAGCGATAAAGCTTCCGCAATGTATGGGCATCGGGGCTCAATAAGAATATATGTTACAAACTCACCAAGAGTGCGTCTGCCATAATATTTGCGGCAGAGTCTGCCGCAGTGCCAAAGACATTGTACCAAGCGGCCAAGTTCGCATCAAAGAATGCAGGGGGGCCACCAGGGTTGTCTCGCTTTTCTATCCACATTAATTCGCCAAAGGCTAGATTACTGGCGGTGGCAATTGTCAAAAGGATCAAGAGAATGCCTCCAAAACCTGTGTAGAATAGCCTGCGCTGTATTGGTTCCCTCGAGGCCATAAGCAGATAAGTGGAGTAGGTATATATGAATAGAATTCCTCCTGTGCACAGAGTACGGGCTGTCAGCAAACGACCACTACCACATAGTGACGGAAGTTCACCATAAATGACTGCGGCAATGGTATTCCCAACATACAGAGCACGTTCTGTAGCAAGTTCGGTTGACGCCATGAGGGACTCGAAAAAGACGCTGAAGGTTCGTTGTAGGACTATTGGCACTTCAACCGCCCTAAGACACCAGTGGTACTTACAGGCTTATATTGGAGAACATCACCAGCACCATCAGAATCTTGATGGTCGTCGAGACTCAAATTTTGGAGTTTTGGGCCCACGGTGAAGCTTTAAAAATTTCAAGACCGGAAGATATCATAATGGCATTTCAATAATGGTGGACTGGTGGCCCAACGGCAATGCGGCAACACGATCTGGCAACAATCTCGTCTGTATTACTCGAACATGACAATTACCTTGAGAAAGCCCGGATCCCGCTGCCTTGATTTGTGTTCTTACCATTAGCTGTGAACTTTGTCAGTAAGTTAGAACGATAGTTGAAATACCGATGGGTCGCCATGATCAACGTTCGAGCGTACTTGAAAATAGTCACCGACCGGCTAGTTGATATGATCAATCAGTGGCAAGTGACAAAGGTCCAGAAATCAAAGACGGAGATGTCACGAAGTGATGCATGAAGGCGAACACCGGGCAGTATAAAAATAAAAATAACACAAGGAAGGTGGCCGCTGCGAGCGTTGACACGTGAAACATGGCGTTTATAAGCAGGTCCATGTGAATGACATATGTGTGCTTCCATCTCGCTCGCCCCATTCTCTTCTCTTCTCTGCGCTCATCCCCATTTGTGCGTTGCTCGACGATTTTTGTCCACCCACCCACCTCCGGGCCCTATCTTCTACTCTAGTGTGTTTTGGTCTGTATTCGTGTCCCCTGGTCTCTACACGTTATCAGACGGATCACGCTCCGAAGGTCTGTTTCTCTTGATCCTCAAAGTTCTCCCATTCCGAACTTCTCTTCCCCCGCCCTCTCGCGCTGGTAAAGCCAGACCTTCCCACACACAAAACGAATCAGCACTTGATGAAATCTCGTTGATTCGTTTTTAAAGCTCTCCTCTCTCAATAGTCTTACGGTTTCGTCTACTCACTTTGCTATCAATATTAGTTATTGCAGTCGTGCTACAAATATTGTTTCTTTCATCTACACATCTAAGCACACGATAATACAAAGGAACAAGAGGAACATGAAGCACCTAGTGCGACACCAAATATGAACAACTATTGTCATCAACATCTTTGAAATCGAAGGCGACAAAATCCGATAAGAAATCCTTTTCGATTCGGGTTCAGGGATAAGTAGGCCTAGATACTAAGATTGGCATGGACTCAATTCCGGAGGACCATCGGCGGCGATCTCGGAACTTTGCCCAGTTCAGCTCAGGCTACACGTACAGACCGTGATACTAGAGCCTCAACATACAGTTCAGTGCATATCTCTTTGATTCCCAATAACCCTCGCACTTTACTAAGTACATCCTCCTACTACCTGCAGTGAACACTAGTAAGTAAGCACGTGGATTTGATGTGGATTGTGATCAGTATGAACAAGTCGCTCTAACTTGAAGAGTCCGAAGTCAAAGGTCGCCTCAGGAAGCTCATGTCTCCTACTACCGCATGAGCTCAGCTGCAGCCTGGTTCTTCTTCACTTCCTCCAGCACGACATTCCAATTACTACACACATATGACCCAGGCTGCACGAAAACTTGAGAAGAATTTTCGGTTGATCCGAGGATATTTTCCAGCTGAGCGTCACCACGACACATCACCATCTGGCGCAGGTAATTGAGGCAATGACGGCTCAGAGCTGCGTTGCTGTTTGCTCCGACAATATCTTCTCGTAGGATATTGAGGCAACGCAATTGGTGGAACATCGAGATCGAGAATGGGTGATGCTGTTCCCCCAAATAAACAAGCCCGCCACCCGGTATTAGGCTGGCCCACTCCGCCCTCCCATCTTCGGTGTTTATCTGATAATGTACTGAATCTTCGAAGGCCATTAGGACTGGACTAGCATGGGGTAGGGGCAACAGTTGAGGAAAATCGTCGCCGTTAAATGCTGTTGTAAGAATCAATGTATAATTCACATTTTGGGTCTTGTAGGCTCGCCACTTACAATAGACTTTGCGGGCCGTTTTTTCATTGCCCTGAAGGTTGTAGAAGAAGAGTATCATGCTGAACTTCATGAGAAGACAGAGTGCGATAATGAGTCGTGTTCTCGAGTTACTATGCATCATTGTGTCCATACAAACGAATTCCCTCTTATATACCGACTCGGAGATGGGCTTAGTAGGCCAAGATTACTACTAATCTAAAGAGCGAGGTTACAGTGCCAAAAAAAATACGATACAACTACTCATCATTCAATTAATCGTATCTCGCTGGCGAGGCACCCAGGCTAATCTTCTGATAGACCTGATAGGTGTCACCAGCTGGTACTAAGACGCTGCTCTCCGCATAACGTTTACAAATATGATCTAGCTGCAGAAGAGCGTCAAGATTTCCTTGACTCACATGAGTGGACAATAGCTACTTAGTACTAGCGTTGCACATACTTGATTCGTTCTACCAAATTCTAGAGTTACAAAGTTCGTGTCCAACCTGGCAAACAAGGTCTCTGCCGGTGCAGTTCGGCTGCACGCCTACTTAAATTGTTTGACTCTGATACATGTATAGCCCTGCCAGTAAGATTGGTCAGAATGCATCCACGAACAACAGTAGACCACGTAATGATCTCACCTGAAGGCCCCATATCCTTGCCTGTGACATTCACAAGGCAACCAGGACTAGAGCAGGATACTGCAAATGTCTGATATGACTGCGACTTGCACTTAAAGCTTGGCATCTGGTGCGTCTTCCCATATGACGCATTCATATGACCAATATGTACCCTCGGTCGAGGAAGTTTCGCCCATGATAGGTTGTATAGATCCAACTTATGTCTAGCTGGTAGAGACCAAACATCAAGAATTACAGAATCGCTAAGATCCGTGGAGAGCAAATCTCCTGTGCTATTTCTTGGAGGGACAGTCAGCGAAAGGCTGCAATTCTCCATGCCAAAATCAAGCACACGAAACTGTGCGATGCTCTCAATCTAGATGCAAATTAGTTAGCTGAATAGAATCTTCATGGGCGACGTACTTCACGTGTCACTATTAGCCGTCGCTCATAAATGGGAGCTATATCTTGTCCCACCGGCTTGTAACGCTGAAACACAGGGAGGATTTTCTGAGGCTCCCTATTGGAAACTTGAGCGAGTACTGGTACGTTATTGATAATCGGATCGTGGGTGGAGCTCCTGAAATCAGAATCCTTGTAGAGGACCTCGAGGTTGAGGTATGGGTTCTGGAACGGGAGTAGCTCAAGCTCGTCTGATGCTAAAGCGCAGCGAGGGTCGACTCGGAGAAACCGGTCCCAGAGAATCATAGAGAAATCCAAGACAGTGCACACAATTGTGATCGCGAGGAGCCAGACGTACAACGTCTGGTTGCGTTTTCCCCTCCGTGGTAAATCCTTGAAATCTAGGTTTTTCAGCATGCTTTAATTGGGAACATTAACGAGTTTTGTCACCTTCCTCATCAGAATGAGTGTCCTGGTGGAGAGCTTGATACCCATCTCTGGGGTCAGAACATTTGAGTGACATGATTCAATAGTACGTGAGCGATACTAATTCAGTGGGTTTGATGTTGGACTTGCTCTCGAAATGGTACTTACTATTTGAATAGTAAGAAAATACGAGAACATATGTACGGCCCGTAGGCGCCGAAAAGTGTGCATGAAAAACTTTACTTCATGCGCACTATTGCAAACTATTTGCAACTTCATTGCGACAAGACAAGTGCGTCTAATTCCGCAGCATGACGCGGCATTAAATATTATTAACATTTGAAACGCGCAGATAATAAGGCCCACAAGAGCAACCAAACGAGATATTTCTCTCTCGATCCATCGCGGGGGCTTGGCGACTTTTCAGCGGGTTGATCCGAGCTGCAAACCAAGGAGGAGAACACAGCGCATTTCAAAGGAAAGCCGATATGTGGCAACCAAATTCTGATGCTTAATATCTGGTATAGACAAGTCATCATCGCAGCGAGTCAACCAGGATGAGAAGGAAGACATGTCCTTGATGACTGAGCATGTTGCAAGGATCTCTGATTCGATATCTTGGGCCAATGGTCGGAGATGGAATGTTGGTGATGCGACTTACACCCTCCACGTTATCAGATCTTTTTCTCCCCCCACCAGTCCTGCTCCCAATCGCTAAGGCACTGTGGTTTGTGTGGGAATTTTTATCCGAAACGGGAGGGACATATGGCCCACCCCAAGGGCGAACCTTGGAATTTGACCCGGAGCGGGTTGGAACGCCGCGCCTCATACCGTTACACCAAAAGGTAGAAATACTGAAGACTTAGTCTTCAGTACCCGCGACAGATATGTATTGATTATGAGAACTCAAGTAAGCCAGCGTGCTTACAGCGACACAACAATGAGACCAAGAAGTCATGTGCGGGTGTTCGCTAATGCGATTGATGCATCTGTCCTGACTTTAGCACCAAGAAAGGAACTTTGCACTTGTAACTGATTTGAGGATGCCCGAGTTCAGAGTGTTAGGGAGTCCAAACGACTCGGACAGTATGTTGCATAAAGTTCCAAGAGAAAGAACCCAGATTATAGACTAGTAGTAGAGGCGGGAAGAGAATCACATAGGGCGATAGTCAGAATGGAAGCATATAGATCAACTGGTACATGCTAGTACCGTTAGTAAGACACTCACGGCCAATGCTCTTAACATCTGGGGTAGACCCTAATTTTGAGCAAAATTCGTCCGGATAACCACCTGGCCTCCACACCTATATTCAGGGGTCTTGGTCGAATCCAGTGATAAATTTGATGACTAATCTTGAGAACAAGGTTACCTGTAAGGGCGCACATTATACTGGCGCATACTAGGCTTGACCCTTGAAGATTGAACGATTGGATTCCGGGAAGCCCTGCTGTTCCTATCATCTTGATTTGGGGCTCGTTGCATTGACATCCGATGGCTGCTTCAAAGTCCACAGCACATTCACGTTCAGTGAATGAAACTGGCAGGAGTCATTGATTCCGTTTCGCACTGCCTGCTTTGATGCCGCGCAAAAATTTATCCATAAAAATAGGCGGTCAATACAACAAAAGAGTTGAGGGATTCTAAATGGACCCCAATATCGGCTAGTACAGTTCGGGTTTCTATTGAACTTCAACGATGATCTTCCCGCTAACAATGAGGTCTCGGCAACAGCTTCTTCCGACGGAGACAGATTGCTCACCTATTCTTATTGTCGGCCATCTCATGATGAGCACTTTGGATCTCTGTCCAAGGATACACCTGTGGGTTTGTATGTCCGTGTCCGACGAGATGAGAAGACAGAAGAATGTACTCACTTTGTGAATGTAAGTCCGCATCGGGCCACCTCCGTTGACGCCAGTTACCCTATCGATTATATCGCGGAAACTTAAGCTTGTAAGATGAGTTAGTCTGGAAGGAAATCACATCGGACAATATTATGACAATACCTTGCGATGAGCTCGGTCTGGTACTGTAGACTACGGGAACGTAGCGTAGAACCTTGAATGCGGAGACGCTTGTAAAGTATCGGGCCCAGGTTGACTGAGGGGACCTCGCTTCCTAGCAAACCTTTTAGTTACGAGTTTTCGGACTTCAAGACATAAGAAATGCCTACCACTCGAAGTGCCCAACATCGTCATTCTACCATCAATGGCGAGGGATTCGATATTCTTGGCCCAATGACTTTGTCCAACAGAATCTATGACGATATTGACACCTTTGCCGTTGGTCGTTTTCTTAACCTCCGCGGCAAAGTCGTCAGTTCTGTAATTGACAGTATGTGTCGCCCCGTTAGGAATGGACCTCAGCCAATCAAGTTTTTCTGTGGTAGACGCCGTTGCAGTAACGGTTGCCCTGTGGACACCGCGTGATACGTATTCAGCAAGAATGCGGAACAAGGCAGAACAGCATCGAAGGCAGTGAACACCGGGATACTGAACACCGGAACACACTCACGCTCCTGATTCCCTTGCTATTTGAATAGCTGCAATCCCTACACCAGAAGCGCCTGCGTGAACGAGTACATGATCGCCCTTCTTGACTTCCCCGTACTTCACAAGGGCTTGATAGGCTAAGAATGGTCCCAGAGTAGTCAAAAGCGAAGACAACCGTTTACTTGGCTGATCTGCCGTACTCACCTGTGACATAGTTTTCTGGAATGCTGGCTGCCTCCACCCAAGATAAGTGACTGGGCTTCTTCAACAAGAGTCCTTCGTCGCAGTTTATGAACTCCGCATAAGCTCCCTAAGATACGCGTAGCAGTTTTAGTCGGTCAAGAACATACACTTGTGACTTGACTAATTGACTAACGCCGCCCACAAGACCAAATACTTCATCCCCAACAGCCCATTTTGTTATTCCTTCGCCGAGCTCAGTCACACGTCCAGAAAACTCCACACCAAGAATGGAGGAAGCGCCAGGGGGGGCAGGGTAGTCACCCTGACGCTGGTATTGATCCATGCGATTAAGGCCAAATGCGACAATCTACCACGAATATTCCATACCAGACTAGATCGATTTACGTAGATCGTTAAGATGAAGAAAGCCACGGACCTTTACCAAAACTTGTCCCTTCGTTGGGACTGGCTTATCTGTCTCCCCAATGTAGAGGTTCTCAATGGGACCATGCCCGTCTTTGATCAATACGGCGCGCATTTTGGACATCGTCACGGTGGAACGGTGTCCACTGATAGACAACGAAAGTTCTGGGATACGATGGGGTAACAGGCCAAAGAACATGAACATGTGACTACTCTCTAGAAATGCCTCCGACAATCTCCAAACAACCTCCAAACAACCCCTAACCTCTAAAACCTCCGAGTCTGGTCCTCCTCGAACCTAACACAAGACCTGCCCAAAACCGGCCAAACCAAGCACAGGCCAAACCTAACTGTCACAACGGTAGCACTGGGTGTCATGGTTCGGATGAACTCGGTTCTTTTTCCCTGCTTTTATCCGTGTCGACGATATGAGACTTGAATCGAGTCATTGTAGTGAAATGGTGAGCGCATTGACACGGCACTGCAGAGGTTCCGATCTGTCCCAACCCCCAGCACGACCCATTTTGGGGATTTGAGAGCTTGGCACATCAGTAAATTGGTGAGACTCAAATATTGTAGTATTTTGTAAGCCCAATGCTTCTGCCCTGTACATTACAATACAAAGTAATATATAGCAATCTAAAGCAATGCAATCATACCAATTCATGCTCGGTTCGAACCTATATATTGCTTTACATTCCTTTATGTTGTTTTATAACATCATATATAGAGCAGAAGCATTGGGCTTACAAAATATGGGAATATCGGTGACTCACCGGTTTTCTGATGCCTGTTTCATGAGCAGCTCGTTGATTTTGCGTCCTCTCATGGTATCAATGTTGATTGTGGCCTTTCTTGTGACAGTAGTTGTGTGTCTGGTCATGTATGCAATGAATGCCATAAAATCATGTGACAAAAAAAAAACAGGAAAAGATAGCGGGCTCTGCCACGGATATGGCCCTACGTGACTTATTAAATTGCATATTAATGAGGACCCATTAATTTATACTGTGATTCACTTCTATGTGTTTTGAGCCTTTGACTGTATGCATACTCAGCGCTCAACACATATCTAATCATAATCATCCTCTACTATGGACAGGCAACATTCATCTATCTTTGATGAGCTATCCGAAGACACCATGGTGGAAACGACACCCGAGGCAGCTGTTCAATCAACTGAGACCATGTATGAGCGAGAATCAACACCACCACCTGTAGTCGCAAACAAACGAGGTTGTCCACCGAAGGCAAAAAATCCTGGTGAGCATAAGCATATTTGATATGCTTCATGGCATGTACCTTCGTCAAAATTATGTCAAACAACATCTCCTGTTTCTCGCCAGAGTTTGCAAACACGCCAAAATGTACTCTCGGAAAAGCCAACACAAACAAAGATTTGTTCGAGAGACAGCATGTTGTGTTCATACAGGTTGATACAGCAAGTTTGACATCACAACTGATTTTGCAGAATGGCATAGTTGAAGTAAACAAGCTGTGAGTCTTTTTTATTTTTTTATTTCCTCATTCACTCGAATCGCTCATACTGTCAACCATTTTGCAAATAGCTGTAAGGCAGCGTAATAGTCCAGAGCGCCATAGGAATCTTTTCAATCTGAGCTCAGCACTGCTCTCATTTTATGCAAACATGCAAGAATGAAGATGTTGACGACGCCATTGGTCTCTCCCAACAATCTCTGGCAGCTTTGCCAGCATCCCACCATGTCCCTTCGCATCTCTCACCCTTGCAAATCTCGATTCTCAAAGTACTCAAGGACGACCTCGCCAGGGCGATATAGCATGCGTCTGATATGGGCCGAAAGGAGACAAGTTCGGATCTAATAGTACTCTTGGGGAAGGTATTGGAGGAGGTCATGCTTTCCATTGTCAATCTCCTTCAGCATGACCATAAATTGCAGTCCCGGTCTTGAATATGACTGTGTCTGGTGGCAGCCTTCACGTCCATTCCTCTCCCTGTAGCTCACCCCTTTCGAATGAAGGCAGGTCGCTCTGGATGGGAACCATGCCTGGAGGTTACTTACAATAGACGATGAAGGTGTGTCACTCCGCCCTTCGCGATGACCGGAAAAAGTGAACCGGACGCAGGGCATGGTCCTCGCTGCTGTTGACAGCGAGCTTGAGCTTGTCCATAGCCTAGTTCATCAATTTGTGGAGACAAAGGTACATGGGCAGGTGCTCTTCATGCATTGCGGCACAACACCTGGGTGCACACTTCGCTTGTCATGGCAAGCGGCACCTCATCGAGCCGACCTACTTCTCCTGTATACAATTTCTATTGCATCTCGTACGGAGGACTGCAACACGTTAAGTAGCTCGTAGGAATGCACGAAGCATTACTTGTAACGATCATCTCGTACCACAGTGCAAGCAATCGCAAATAACGCAGACCACTTGCAGTCACAATCCCATCGAGCCGACTTGCTTCCAAGATCTCCGTATACAATTTCTTCAAGGAGAATTTGGTTTTTCTGGTTGTTGATGTTACCGGAGTTGCGCGGGATCGATTAATACTAGACATCATCATCAAATACAGTGACTAGTACTCGAGTCGGAGGAACATAGATGTATCTATTCTTCTAGTAGAGAGTTGTTGTATCTCGAGAAATACTAACAGTGCGTAAGTACAAAATTATTTGTACTCATGCGTCATGGCTATCAAAATATACTCAGTATCTTATAACATCAAACGAAAGCGAAAGCGAAAGCGAAACACAAACTGTACATCACATCATGCTAAAGGATACAGTGATCGGTGGATGAGGAAAAATAAGAATTCTCTACACATCCAGAAACAGAATCTAATACCAGCCTACCAATGGTGAGAGGAAATAGCGGACTGTACGTTGACTCGGGTGGTAAGGAGAGCGAAGCTGGCGCTGTCATCCCGGAACGGTAGTGGATAAAATACCGGTGTCCATGGATTCGTGCAGGTTAAGCACCAGTCGAGAGATGAGAGTAGCGGACATACTGGAGGTAATTTGTAAGATCGGTCCGCGTTTATCGTAGCAATCACTCACGAGCTAGTAAATGTGGCGAGGCTGCCCCTGGTGTTAACCTTGTCAATCGTCAGGAACTACTCAACCTAAATATACGATGCGGGTTTATATGCTCACTGAACCAGACTGATTCAAGCTGTGAGCAGTTCGACTACATTAATATTCGTTCGTTGACTCACGTAGTACGTCAGGATGTTCGGTATATTGATCAGTGTCATTGCTCTGAATACATGCGGATCAGATTCGCTCGCATCACGATCTTGCTAGTATCTCACCCGAAATACATTGCACCTGCGTTCGGTCGATTCAACGTTTACAATACAGATGCAACGAAAGACTTACCATCGTGAAATATGATATCAATAGCATTGCTTCTGGTAAACAGAGACAACCGTAGCAAGCCTCTAGTTTTGCAAATTCTGTACACTGTGAGAATGAAGATGAGCAATTCGAAGAC
Source organism: Suillus lakei (assembly GCA_016628065.1). NCBI lineage: Eukaryota > Fungi > Basidiomycota > Agaricomycetes > Boletales > Suillaceae > Suillus > Suillus lakei. Next base: position 21,299 of record JABBWA010000075.1, on the reverse strand, counting down.
AAACAGGGCCACCCATGCCAGCCCAATGCCTGTAATTGGGTGGGGGTCATGACATCAAGATGCATACAAATGACATTTGGAATTCACTGACGGGCGGCTCTGCGACGACTTTTGAGCAAGGGCACAGAATGGGGACGAGGACGACGTACACTTCTGCTGTATATGTTTCATAGCAACCAACTCCTGGCAAGATGGTCGCATTTCCTGAAAAATTTCCAATGGTTCCCGCCTAGAAATTATCAGTAGACGCTCGAGGCTAAATTTCTATGTGAACACGTACGCAAGCTCCTCCCGCAAGAGCGAAACCGATGATGATGATCCAGGTAAGCAAGCGCTTGTTACAGCCGTAGAGTGCATAAATGCGGATGGTCAATACGACTGGAAATATCAGTATACGTATTCCTCGTAATAAACTTCTAGCTCACAGCAAACGATGAGTCCTTGAGAGAAAAAGAACAGCTGTCTGCATATCGTGTATTTCACACAACTAAGCCTCCGTTGAGCAAAATAACAAATATGCAAGAACTGGAAACGAAACCTCTGCGGAAATGAGGTCAGTGAGCCTGCGAGTTGGGTACATGCACAATGGAATCATCTAACCTCGTCAGAACTTTTGGGCAGGAAATCTATATATAAGCCAAAGATATTGCCGAGCAGAGCGACATAGCGATTGACCAGAAATAATATTGCAGACAGTGCCTTCGGACGACGCCAAATAAAAGCGACTTCTTCTGGTAGGGTCGCCAAATGGTCGTATATCAAGATACCTAGAAACATTTTGTCATCGCTCGGAGATCAAAGAAATTCCCCATTACTGTTTGCCACGAGAATGGCGTACAAGTGCATCCACCTGGTAAATCGTAATGATCAGGGTACAATGGTGAATCAATGCATGTATCGCTCACAATTGCTGTGTTCCAGTAGTATCTGACATTACGATAAGGCAACAGAGTAAGGGTGTTGGGAATGTCCATCCTGCCGTGCACAATATTACAAGTGTTATAAGTATTAAATTACATAGTGACGTGACGTAGCAGTGTTAAAATCTCTTCCCGCACTTGGTATATCAGTTGCTGTGATGTCTACAAGCTGGAATTGAGTTCGCACGTATTACCTGTTGTTACTGCTGTGCATAGATGAGTCAATGAAGTTTTGAAGTTCCCAGTTGGCTATCAGTATGTGGTATTAGGACATAGACGCTTGATTCATCAACCCCGCTGTTATAAGGCTGTCCGCGTCAGCGTGGTACTAGCGCACATGTAAACGGAAGATGCTGGTAATCCCTGTGTCATTTCCTGCTGAAACACGTTGATAAGGATCTGATATGTATAAAAAGCCGATCATGCATATGGCCACCATGGTGATCAAAGGGGCCCCGTCTCAAGATGCCCCATCCGAAATGGTGAAGAAGGAGGTTCACGGAACCGAACATGGCAACACACGAGACAGCATGGCGCCGCGAAATCAGCTTCTGCAACAATTTTTGTCATACTCACGTGGACCCAACGTGGACCTACAAGAATAAGCAGCACAGCACAATTTAATACAACGTTAAGACGCAACTTGCTTGTTTTCATCATATCCGTTCCATCGCGACCTGACTGAACTCTGCAATGTATTTAGTAATTCAAAAGAATGCACTAGTCAGACTGAGACTAGTAGTAGTAGTAATAGCAGGACGTCTCCCGAGGGCAGAGAGGGGCAGACTCGTAAGGAAGATCTCTGCAGGCCTGATGGGGGTGTGACAGCCATCAGTCAGACTTGTCACGTCACATCACACTCTATATATGACGCGCGTCGCCTTGTTGATGTTGAGAATTCGGGTTTTTCTTTCTCCGTCGTGTCACCGTGCAGTGTGCAACGGCCTCCCATTGCCCACTACCACCCACAACTTAATTGGCTGTTATCATTTATAAATATGTACACTCGGTGCTCTCGATGATTTGACGCCAACAGCTCCCCAGGGAGATGCACAGATCAGTGCTTCTTGTGAACTCTGCGTGGCATAGTAAACTGCATATGTTTCGCGCAGTGATTTCTTCCCAGCGTTCTTCACGTTTGAGTCTCAATCACTACGCGAAATATCTTTTTGACATGTACATTTGACACATTATCCACTCGACTGCTCAGCACACTTTGGTTTCCCAGATTCTGTGAGCTTTTTTGGGCTGTCGCCCTCACTCATCTGATTATTTTGCCTGCTCATCCGATGTGCGGCGAAGATGAGATATGATCTAGACGTCACGTTGACGGTTCTTATCAGATCATATCATGCAAGAGCCGTTGTCGACTTTTTCTGGGAGATGTCGATGTTTCCTGCTGCTTCGGGGGTGTTGTAATCAGGGAGATCGGTGGCCTGATCCTGAATGAAGCAGAGCAATATTTTCAGTAAGTTGTGGCCGTCGTGGATGCACAGGGTATCTGAATGATGACGACCTTCTCTAGGAGTCTCTTATATCACATAGTGGTAAATTAGCATCGTCCTTTGAGTCGGCCCTTTTGCACACTCATTTACCAACTATCGCACCGCCTGATCATCCTTCCGTTCCAGTTGGTGGTACAGTAATACCCTCCACTGTGATACAAGGATGGTCATCAACAGATACCAATTCTCGAATGAGGATCATGCCACGCTGTGTAAAGCGGCATCATTCTTCGAGTTGGTTCTCCAAATTCCATCGCGCTCTCTCACCCACCAAGTACTACACCACCTGATCATCCTTCTGGCATTATCGAGGATAAAAGGGTTGCCCTCGATAATGCTAGAAGGATGATCAGGTACAGATACAACCTCAAATGACGATTCTTTACAGACATCACAGACTAGCCGGACCTCAAAACAAATATCAAAACCGCACCACGCAAAGTCAAATTCCAAACTCTAAGCAACCTCCACAAAAGCCCTATAAAGCTTGAACTCCGTCTCAAACGCGGAAAACCTGACCTCAGTCCCCGCAGCAATAAACACTACCTGCCCCTTCCCCACCCCCAGCCTCTTCGCCCCCTCCGCCCACACCACCGTCCCCTCGCCCTCAACAACAACAGCGATACTCGGCCCTCTCAGCTTATGGTGGCTCTCGACGCCTCCTTTCGCCACGATGACTTGCATCACTGCTAGTTCGTCGATGGGCGGGTTGTATAGGAGCGATCCGTTGGTGTGCGTGCTCCCGCGGGTGAACATTGTGGGCTGGATGACGGTTTTCCCTGGTGTTGGGTTGTATGCGACGTTTGAGAGGAAGGTGGGGAATGTCGAGGTGGTCTGGAGGGGAGAAAGCGACGGCGATAGTGTTGTCGGACGTTGCCATGCATTCGATGATGTCTGGAATAAAGTTTATATTTATTTGCTGTTGTTAGGAAGACATGAGGGATTGTTGACTTACCTCCTGTGATGTATGCGTGAGGTTCGCCGGTGGCAACGGAGAAGGCGTTCCCGGGCTTTAATTTGAAGTGGTTGAGTATGAAAGCGCAGAAGACGCCACTGTCGTCTGGGTACATCTCATACAGACGTAAAACGAGCGATTTCACAACCTTTTCTTCGTCTGATTCTTTTCCGGCTTGATACCTCTCTATGAGGCACTTGAGTTGCGCCGAAGCTATTTCCTTATCTACCGCTGCATAGGACGAGAAAAGGTTTTTGAGAGCTGCTTTGCGTTCTGATTCGTCAGGCGAACGCGCCACTAATGTGAAGTGCGTTATGAGCTCGGGTGGGAAGAGGGAGGCGAACTCTGGGACGGCAGAGAGGAATTCGGATACTTGGAATGTTGGGAGGAAACCGCATAGAGCGCTGAAATCTGAGAGGGCTAGAGCCATCTCTGGCTTATGATTCGGGTCTGCGTCTACTCAACGTATGACACTTTCTGAAATGACGAACGCTTACCTGCGTACGCCCTGGGGTTCTCTGAATGTATGCGTTCTGCGGTTGGCTTATCAGGATGGATCTGTACGGGGAGCGCCTTGTCGAAAGACAAGACTTTGAACAAGAATGGAATCTGTCCGTTTTCTAAACCGAACCGCTTGGTGATGGATTCGCCGACGAGTTCTGGGTGGGCTGCGAGATGCTCTGAGAGTAGCTGTCCAGTCGAAAAGACTCTTGTTGGCGCATTGGGGTGAGTTCCCATCCACATCTGCTGGATGTCAACTTGCGCAGGACGTTGTTTTAAAGGATCACGCACCTCTGCATAGGGTTTTGATTCGTCTATTTTGAAATCTGGTATGCCTGCGCCAGTCAGCGAGCTGAGCTGCCAGTGAGCTGCTCCCTTTCTTCCCCCATGGGTGGTTCCTTCGTCGCAGGAATAAGACGGAATACTGGTTCTGTCATCGCGATTGGAGTGCGAAACAGGGGAGCCATCGCAGGGTTATATAGCATGGCTGGCACCAATGTCATCATAGCTGGACGCGTGAGGTCATCATGATGCGTCCATCACGTGTCAGTTAATAACTTTCGGGATTCTCCTGAACTCAAATGTAAGGTACTGCATAGTATGCACCGGTGATTTCCGTACACGGAAATCTACGCTACTATCGTCGACCTCAAGCCCAAGACATCGCCGACGCCGACAACCATGGTCAACATCCCCAAGTACGTTGCCAGTCCCATTCGCTAGCCCGTAAATTACTGACGAATTGCTGCTGAAAAGGACTCGCCGGACTTGTGAGTAACCTCTGTTCTTGTCATGTGTTCGCAAACTTGAATGGTTGATGTAGACTGCAAGGGCAAGACGTGCAAGAAGCACACGTACGTTCATGATCTGAGTTTATGGGACTAGGACAGCTGAGAATGTTGTGCAGGCCTCACAAAGTGACGCAGTACAAAAAGGGCAAAGATTCACTGTTCGCTCAAGGAAAGCGTCGTTACGACCGTAAGCAATCAGGGTACGGTGGTCAGACCAAGCCCGTCTTCCACAAGAAGGTGCGTTTTGCGGTGCGAAAGCACGGGACTCTGCTTATTGGGTGTTGGGATGTAGGCAAAGACGACGAAGAAGGTCGTGCTGCGGTTGGAGTGCACGGTGTGCAAGTACAAGATGCAACTTTCGTTGAAGCGTTGCAAACAGTACGTCTCTGTTTTATTCACGGCATGCCCAGACCTGATGGCTTCTGAAGCTTCGAGCTCGGTGGTGAGAAAAAGACAAAGGGTGCTGCCCTCCAATTCGTACGTCACTGTGCTTCTCATTGGGTTCTTGGAGCTGATGGCGACCGTAGTGAGCGCCCTGGGAGTCGTTTCATATTTTGTTTTTCACTGCTATGTATCCTCAAGCACATTATGACATACATGCATGCATATTATTCTTACGTGTGATTCGACTTGGCTGGTCTTGAGTGATGCGCTTTCCCTATCCAGTTCTAGTGCGAGTGACGTTGAAGCTAAATACGACGCCCTCGCAACCAGAAGCTAACAGCCGCCCATTTTACAACGTTAGTGGAGCACAGATGAATAGATGAAGCGACCAGGTTGAGCCAGAATGATTAGCGCCGCACTGTTTTTTTTGAAATTGCTGTGATGTGGCTTCTGACGGTAAATTCCACGACATTCCCATTTCTTGGTCATTCTTACATCAAAGTCTTTGTCGAAGTCAGAAGGAATCGCAAGCTACGGGGCACGACCCGTTAGTATAAGGAGGAGTCATCTAAAGGAGAAGTCTCTTTCATGCACGCTTCAAACGTAGTCGAGATCCTGCGATTCTGTGCGTGGTCTGGTCACTGTCGGGCGAGTTGAGCTCATTGACATTGCAGACAAACGCAGTCCACTTCACAAGATGACTCCGAGCTACCATCACCAGTACCAAACAGCAATGCTAGCCCGCCTTCTACACCTCCAAGGGGTCGTACACGTTATCCCGACACGCTAGCTCGCGTTCCCTTGCATCGCCGTGGGACATCCAAGACATACGAGCGCCTCGAAGACCTTCTTCGCGAGGCCGGTTACAAAGAAACTCGTGTTTTTACACCAGAGTCTGAGCGAGTCGACAAACACACGAGCAGCGTGCGTGGTGGGGTCGGTGCTGTCATCGGTTTCCTCGCCGGCCTTGTTAGCCGCAATTCGAGCTTGGCACGGGAACCGACTTCCAACAAAGATTCACTCTCTCCTCGCTCTCAACCACCATCACCGCTCGCACACATCAAAGCTCTCAATGGCCACCCATCCTCTTCCACGTCCTCCTATTCCTTCAATACATCCCCAGAGAGCCTTCGCAAGCATTCTCACTTTCACGCCACCCATGCCCGACGCAATGTATTCCCTGAAACCCATGGCCAGTCCCGCGCCCCAAATGCCTTCATGCGTCATCAATCATCATCTAACTTCTCCAAAGACGCTCCAAACGCCCACGCATATCTCCGACACATGGCATCAGCGCCCAACATCCAACCCCTCGCTAAACGCCCCTCTTCATCAAACGTCTCCCTCCGCTCGCACCGTACTCCCCATGCACAACCTCGTTCTTCCCGTCGAGCCGTGCTCCTCTCCGCAGACGACTTCATCGAGACAGATGACCCTCCTCCGCTCCCTCGTAACTGGATGGAATCTGTTGCTAAAGCACTTCTCTCTGGTGTACCTGAGACTGCGTCCACGCGAAAAACAAGCTCGACGTACTCAGATGCGACGCATAGACCTAGGGAACAGCGAAGGCCACCATTGCTGTGCGCACAGGTGCGGGAGCAGCGCGCAGGTACGACTGAGGGCAAGGTGAGCCAGACGAGCGTCCTGTGTAGATCTGCGCCTGCGTCGCGTGCGGGATCAAGAGTGCGTAGAAGCGTTCCCGAGGATGATGAATTGAGACGTAGACGTGACGACGAGAGACGGAGGAAGAATAAACGGGAAGAAGAATCAAGGAAAGGAAAGGGGAAGGGGAAACGCAAGCAATCAGACATGGTCCCTTCGCTAGCCCGTACGAGGGTCGAGAACGACGAGTGGAGCACGAGCAGGTATCTTCCCGCGAGTCATAGACGGGAGGGACCTTCCTCCTCTAGCTCGTCTTCCGAAGATGCAGACGATGACGAAGAAGAAGACGAAGGAGAACTAGACCTAGAGCGGTTGCTCGTCCCAGCCAGACGCCAAGCCTCAATCCGCAGTCTCCGCAAACACCTCCACCCACCCAGTACAACAGGTAGCCTCCGAGGCTTACCTCCGACATCCCCCATCACAGTTACCAGTACCACCAGCACCATCAACCAACTCTCACCTTTCGCACCAGATTCTCGCCAACACATCTGGCTAGACGACTCCTGGGGCACAGGGAGAGGCCGGCGGTGGGTCGTAGGCGAAGAAGACGACGACGAAGGGGACGGGTACGGAAACGGCGCGTTTTCAGCGTCTGAGATTGGGACTGGCGCTAGCACTCGTACGCGTGCGGGGATGAAGCGCCGCCGCGGGTTGCCTGGCGCGTGGGCGCAGTGGGGCGGTTGATGCTATAATGGGACTCGAGACTCCCGCTTCCTCTTCCTGCTTCTGATCGTTTGCAAGGGAGAGATACACGTGCGGGATGGGGTTGGTTTATTGGTGCTTTGGGGTCTGGACCCTTCGTTCATTCGTCGTGGTCGTTCGTTCGTTCGTTCGTCATCGTGCGTGCGTGCGTGCTCGCATTTGTTTCATTTCATTTTCGTTTTCATGCACATTGTCATGGTGGTATAGTAAGTACATATGGTATGTTTTTTTATTGATGTTGTGGCCATGGGGTATCTCAGATCTCACTGGGGTGAAGGATTCGATTAATTTAGTTTGTTCTAACTCGAACTTGAAGAATAGATGTAATTGTGTGCTTCCTGAGCTTTATCTAAAGACGATCAACATGTTCCAGGTTTCCGGATATGGGTTCGGGAACTTCAGGTGACCGCAGAACAACAGCTGCCAGTGTGTTCTGCGTTGCTTTAACATACGAGCTGATGCTGATGCTTCTGTCACGGTCATCGTTGTCCTGTGGGAAGGTAGATATCCGACTACCGCAGCATGCAAAACTGCACCGTGGATCCCCGGTTCTCCTTTGGTACTGGATCGGGCTTCAGACTTTCGGTGGACGCGGTACATGAGGGTGTCCCACTGTTTAAAATTCCGTTATAGATCATCGAGGCGCTCTGGCCACCTAGGTTGATTTTCTCGAAGGCGAGACTATCGAGTTCTCGTCTGTTTCCCAACCGTGAATTGAATAACATACCCAAGATCTAGTTAGCAGTTCACTTTATCTCTCCACCACTGTGAACGATATGTCTTCTTTTTTGAAGCTAAAGGTAAACCTATTTGCTTATGCTGTCTCGTTTCAACGGGCATATCTCGAAGATCGCGCGACCCCCAGGTGACACCATTCGCCTTGTTCGTCATCAGAAAGATTAAACCGCCAAAAGACGCAAGATTAGGAGCGTCAAGTAGCAAGCCGGTACTGTTGGTGGAAACCAGCACTAGGGCTGGCAGTACTTGCAGAGCCGAATTCAATCCAGATCAATTTCAGCAAGAGGAACGAAAACAAGACACCCCCCAATCTCATATGACGTGCTGGCATGATACTGGCACAAGCTTGGCACAGCCTGAGCGCTCGGATCAGGTTGTGTTCTAGCAAATATTCCTAATACAGGGTGGACGCGCGCCTACGTACCAATACCATGATATACTTGCCTTCTTCCCGTTCTGCTCCCTCTTTAACTCCCCCACGATGGATTCCGGTAAGTATTTCCTCCGCTCACCACATCCTCGCATTAGTAACTTCGCCTTTAAATTCCTCAGCATCTTATGAACGTTCATGGAACAGTCTATGCAATGTCGTAGATTTAACTGGCATTTTTGATTCCGAATATCGCCAGCCGCACTCACAATGCATGACAAACACACGTGTTACCCTTCGGAGGCGCATAACCCGAGTCCTTGATCAGTGTGATCGGACGAGTATCTGGCTCAACGGTCTCGCCGGTGTTGGAAAAACATCTATCGCGTTCACCATAGCTCAGGAGATGATGGCAGCGAAGAGGCTCGTTGGCACTTTCTTCTTCTCGCACAAACATTCACCAATTGTTGACGCCATCATTCCTACCATCGCATATCAGCTGGCACTGGCTTTCCCGTACATTCAAGACAAAATCGTGCTGGCAATCAGGAACGACAAGATGCTCTTGTCAGCTGGAAAATCTCGCGTAGATCAGATACGAGAGCTCGTCATCAAGCCTCTTCAGATGTTGAAGGATTCAAATAACCTGCATCTGTTGGAATTTTGCGGAGAGCCTTATGCCATCATTATCGATGCTCTTGACGAATGTCTTTCCTCGGAAGAGGCCGCAAGACTGGTTATACTGTTGACAGACGCCCTCGCATGCCCAGACTTGCCCTTTGTCCATGTAATATTTACAAGCCGTCCCGAGGCGCATATCCGCACAGCCATGCCCTCCTCCGTCGACGAGATTTCCCTTATCACTCGTGACGAAGACACCATACAAGATGTCCGTTTCTTTCTGCGAACATCACTGGATAAAATACGAACAAGTCGTCCTGCCGTTTTCGGTCAGTCACCCATTCCCTGGCCATCGGAGGATAATTTTGAGGCATTAGCCTTCAAGGCGGGTGGTCTGTTTGTTTATGCTGCCATGGCTATGAATTTTATATCTGCCACTGGTCATCATCCGCAGGAGAGGCTAGATCTCTTACTGCGCGAGAAATCGACTGTCGGTGCTGACATTGATCAGCTTTATCGCCAGATTATCGGAACTTCGGAGGATCCAATCGCGCACTGTCGGATGTTAGCATCTATCATCCATCTTTCCGAACCGCTATCACTTGCGCACCTCCAAGAAATCTTTCACGCGGATAAAACGAGCTTCGCTCTGATGCTTGAAGCGTTTTCACCCGTGATTTTGAATGATGGAGTCGGAAAGGTTGAAATATATCATGCTTCGCTCCGCGACTTTATAACCGACCCCTTACGCTCGAAGCAATATCATACAGATCGTGCACATGTTCATGAACACCTCGCGTGTTGCTGCCTCGATTTCATTACACGCCATGACCCCATTCGTACTCGTGCCATTCTCGCCTCGTCAATATACATCCGGTTGCCTTATCCATATGCAAGATGGGATGAGCATCTTTCCATGGCATATCCTAGCAGCAAACTTCGAAATCTGGTGTCTCTGTTTACAGACAAAGCACTGCGACATTGGGTGAAGGCCTTGAACGACGGTCATGGCTTCGAACTCAAAACCCGGGGTCTCCGTCGGGCAAGAAGAATTTGTTTATCCTTGGTGACTTGTTTTGAATATGTTGGTCGAGGGGCACCATACTAACTGTGAATCCATCAGAAATGGATCCTGAGGGGTCCGTTGGCCAATATTGTGATTGCCTGGCGTATTCATAAAGCTTTGAGAGACGGCAAAGGAAGGGGACAAATATTCTCATCTTTGGACCTGACCACCTGGGTACTGGGAGTTTATTTCTCGTTCCGTTGTTTAATATCAGAGGGGAACTTTTCGACCCTCTGGGAATCTTTCCTTTGGGTCTTTTTCATTTGCATCTCAGGAGTATCAGTACGCTTTTTTCTTTACTGTACCGAGCGTTCATGATGTTATTGAACATTTTCGAGATTGACCGGTGATAATTTTTTCAAGCTAACTCGAGCAAGTGTGGAATGCAATAGTTCATGACATGCTACACCTGCCGGAGCTTCGGATGGGCACCCACCGTGATATCACATGGATGCTGCACATGCTCACGAGCATCTTATGTATATGCTGCTGCCTTCAATTTATATACAAGTAATCCTGTATATAGCGGCCATACATTGCGTGAGCCTTGTCAACAAGGTCCCACAAAAGCTTCCTTTCCTGAATGTCCAGGTCGGCCGTCAACTCGTTGTCTCCATACATAAAGTGCAAGTGCATCATCTTGATATTCTCCACAAGAAACTCAGACCAGGCCTTCCACGGTCTAATTTTGATAGGAACAAGGACCTCGAGAACCTGCTTAGGTGGCGGTGTGCCAGTCTCCCAATAGAGCGCTAGGCACGCTAAAACTGCAGCGGATGCTGGCACATTGGTTTTGTACATTTCCACCCTCGGATATTTCAGTAGGACAAGGAGGGCACCCAGCTCCACATCATCTGCCTTTGCTGATATATATATATTGCATGCCACGGACACTAAGAGCGATAGCAGGAACGTGAGCTGACCTGGTAGCGACCCGAAAGGCATAAAGACGAGTTGCAGAGTAACTTGCGACAATGCTATGAACGCGCAGAGAAGGATGGTGTAACGACCTCCTTCGAGCTTCAGTTGTAGCTTTCCTTTTGTCACAGCGTTTACGTCCTCCTCCTCGCCTTTCAGTATTATGATGCGGGTACTGGACAGCAGCATGCCGTCTCCGGGTGGAGCTCCATCTGCTGATTTGGGCCGTTCAAGGGTGATCTTCCCAGTCCTCATGATGAAAGAAGTGGTTCCAGAGGAGACCATCCCAAGCAGAATCATCGTGAAGGACAACCAGTCCTCAACACTGGCACAAATGACGCACGCCGCGATGCTAGCCGTGATAGCAATGATGTGCAAGGAGGAGTGAAGAGAAATTTTTAGGCGCGGCATGTCATCTCCCGTCCGAACCCTCGTCTTCAAGTCCACGATGATCAATTGCATCAGCGTCGCGCGGAAATTGACCCAATCCTCTAAGCCCCTCCAGTTGCTGTTCATCAGCATGTACGCAATATGGCCAGTATGCTCCATGACAGTTCCTGACCGCGATGCAATGTATTTAGGCCCTTTCTTGCCATCTATGCCGAGAAAGAGCGAGCGTCTCTCTGAGTCAGAACTCTGCAATAAAGTTCTAACCAGCTCCCACACAATTGCGTGGCATCCAGGTGCATTGTACCATCCATGCCATGCACGACCATACAGTGGTTGTAATGTGAGCGCAGATACGGCTGCTTTGCCTCCGAAAAAAATTGCTATTCGGGATACGACGACGAGGTCAGAATGCGACAACGATAACCGAGAGGAAAGGAAGACACTGGTGAAGAAACTGGGAAACGATTCGAGGAACATAGTCGTCTTGTTGGAAAGGAAATTGTCAGTCTCCTCGCGCCTTTGACTGCTCAGGTTCTGAGCAGCAGGACAACAGCAGGACGATATAGATGTTAAGCGCTGGGCAGCAGCAATATAGTTCACACAAAGTGTGGCATAATTGCGGTAAATACCGACTTCACTCCGAGAGTTTAAGCTTTAAGTTTACAATACCAAATATTGCCGCTTGCACAGCTCAAAGCTTCCGCATCTTTATAGGCTTCCCCAGGGAGCCTTCGCGAGCATTCTCGCTTTCATGCCATCCATACCTGACACAACGTATTCCCTGAAACCCGTGGCCAGTCCTGCGCCCCAAATACCTACATGTGCCATCAATGATCAATCCTCCTCCGGAACTTCTCCAAAGACGCCCCAAACACTCATGCATACCTCTGACACATGGTATCAGCACCAAACATCCAATGCTTCGCTAAACGCCCCTCTTCATCTAACGTCTCCCTCCCCTCGCACTATACTCCCCATGCACAACCCTGTTCTTCGTGCTCCTCTCTGCAGATGACATCATCAAGATAGACAACTCTACTCCTCCCCCTCGTAACTGGATGGAATCCGTTGCCAAAGCACTTCTCTCGGGCGTACCTGAGACTGCGTCTACGCGAAAAATGAGCTCGGCGAACTCAGAGGCGATGCATAGACCTAAGGAACAGCGAAAGCCACAATTGTTGTGCGCACAGGTGCCGGAACGGCGCGCGGGTACGACTGAGGGCAAGGTGAGCCAGACGAACGTCGTGTGTAGGTCGGCGCCTGCGTCGCGTGCAGGATCAAGGGTGCGTAGAAGCGTTCCCGAGGATGATGAATCGAGGCACAGACGCGACGACGAGAGACGGAGGAAGAATAAACGGCAGGAAGAATCGAGGAAAGGAAAGGGAAAGGGGAAACGCAAGACGTCAGATATGGTTCCTTCGTTAGCCCGTACGAGGGTCGAGAACGACGAGTGGAGCACGAGCAGGTACATCCCTGCGAGCCATAGACAGGAGAGACCGTCCTCCAGCTCGTCCTCCGAAGATGCAGATGACGACGACGAAGACGAAGGAGAACTAGACATAGAGCTGTTACTGGTCCCAACCAGACACCAAGCCTCCACCTGCCGTCTCCGAAAACACCTCCATCCACCCACTACAACAGGTAGCCTCCGAGGGCTACTCCAACGTCTCCCAGCACCAGTAGCCAACTCTCACCTTTCGCACCAGATTCACGCCAAAACATCTGACTAGAGATGGCCACCAGGTTGATCGGGCGACGGGCATGTACATTGGTAGGTGGGGTATAGAAGTTCATATTGAGCTCTAATGCCGATGGATTCACGTTATAACGAGCCGCGTTGCCGAGCGTCCTTGGATTGTGTGCTGTATCAGTTATATTAACACGACCTCAGGCCTCAGGCATGATCATTGTATACGTATGTGACTATCTTGGATCCGATATATGGCTTTGTCTGGTGAAGTGCGCCGTGAATTGACGTCAGATGATTCCTCCAAGCGTAGCACTTTGCAGGTTTCTGATAAATTGTCACTCTTCAAAGTGCGTGTGACCGGTGGCATGAGTTACGCTCACAACATGTGAATGATCAATCACTTGCTGGGAAAGTGACACCATTCGCCTTGCCCATCATCGATTCATCACGGAGGCCAAAAAGATGCAGACGTTTGGTGGAAACTGGTGGTAGTTGCGCTAGGCCTGGCAGCACTCGAAGAGCCGAATTCAATCTGAATCCATTTCAGCAAAAGTAACAAAGACGAGACACCCCCTACGGTGGTCATAAAGAAGTTGACAAACTTTTGGGACAGAACTTTCCCTTCCCAAATTTCAGGGGCTCAAAAACCAAACCACTTCAACTCCCTGACCAGGACCGCGGCGCCAGATGTATATGGCCTACCGATACTTAGGATCAAAGTTACGGCTAAAGTGAGATCTTGAAGTAACCGCTCTCACTATCACTGACCAAAGGAATGATTAATTCAGGCAGCTATATTACTACACCTTCCAGAATGTGCGGATCAAAACAGACCTAGTAGCCCAGACTCCTTGGCTATACTGTAAGTATTAGTATTTCCACAAACAAAAACAAAAACAAAAACAGAAACAAAAAAGCAAATCATCATAAAGGGTATCAATCATAACGCGAACCCCGACTCCATTTCACGGACCGCCCCCCGAATATGCAGCTCTTTTGAGGACTCTTCTTTATCCCTCCTGATTTTCTCGACGTAGATGAACGTCATGATGACAGTGTCCATCATATGAGCCACTTCAGGTGATACTTCCAGGGTGGCTTTGCGTTTCCTTCCTATAATTCCTAGAGTCGCTCTATGAAAGCGAGCGACCTCCGTTCGAGACCCATCGTCCCGTGAGAGCTGAAATCGCAACGTGAGAACCAGACTATCACATCAACGAAGTGGAAGCGCACTAACAACTACTACTCTGAACTGAAGGTCCCAGCGATAGGGACAGCCATCTGGACCTGTGAAAACGCGCTTCCTGCCAGAATTTCATTATGACGGTCAGGACTTCCTGGAAGATAGCTATATGTACGGTATGTACTTACCGACCCCATAGGCCTCTCCTTGGAATGAACTCCTTCGTCTCTACTTCAGTTCCACGAAAACGAAACTTCGAGGAAGCAAAAATGTGCCACTCGATCTCTCCCATGACGTCGAACTGGTCGCGCATATGAGACTGGTCGTCATTTGGTTTGACTTTCTGAATGGTCGTAGTGCGGCCGCTAAATCTGAACGGAGTGTCTGTCTTGTAAATAACCTGACCTTGCTCGTTGGTGATGACGGTATTGCGAACATTTTCAGTGGAGAGAGTGAACGAAATCATTCTGGGTATCTACTGTGTAGTGTTGAGAGCTTCACGCGCAACTGTACACTAAAGTAGTTGTGGCTATAATTCATGTCACCGCTGTTCCTATGCCACATGCGTACACAAACTGAGTTGTCCTGGGCGCAGCAGGCAAACTGACCTCATGTCACGTGCTGGCATTATGGGCATCGTGAAATTTGAAATGACGACTGCTGCGGTGCTCCCCAACGGCGAGTGCACATCAACTACACTTAGCCCACTCGTCGACTCCTTATATTTACATCCACGCTCACAAATATCATCAAGATTCACACATGTACTCCTGCTAGTCAGGTCTCCCATATTTTGTTTCGACTGTCTTCGCTGTCGCTAAACAATCTTTCATATGACATTGTAGTCTGATTCATCCGCATACAATGTTATTTTTCTTCCAAACGAGTGACTGCGCAGTCGCGGGCAGCATCTCAAGACACGGTCAGTGCTACTTTTCTTCGCTTTCTCAGTCCTCCATGGGATTTTGTTACCTGTCGCTTTTTCGGTCCTGACGCGGTTTGCTCAACATTGTCGCTGTCACTGAAATCTGGCCCGCGCTAAGGTGATTATTAACTCGGACCATTTTGAAAGTCAGCAAGCATAGCATCTCAAGATCGTAATCGAGATCTCCTTCATTGCCATCCTTGTGGTTCCAGTGGGATGAAAGCCCAGCATATGGGTCCCAACCATCTTGATGATTCCCAGCATCCAGGCCCCACTGATAGTTTCCCGCAGAGCCTGGCTGAGCCTACTTCTCGAACAGGCGCTGTTCGAAGATCGACCGACATTCCAGGTCAACATCCGTGTGTATCACGTCTGTACTTCTCCCGGTCTCCTTTAAAAGGGTCGTCTATGCAGCTTCGAGAATGAATTCCTCCTACGCGCCCGTGGTACCATCTTTGGGGTAGTCGGGATCCGCCTCCAATATACAGCGCTTGTTGTATGCGAGCATGATGCTGAGTGCTTGAGAAATTTTCGCGCAGCCTAACCATTGCACCAGTCTCTTGCGCGTCTTCGATGTTATCAAATATCCAATGGGCGACCTGTGCTTGCTGAACTGCGGTCAGATCACCGCAATACTTGACAGTGTAGCCCCCGGTTAACGACGCTTTTCTTCCCCGCGGCTGTAGATGACGTCCAACAGGTTCAAGGTGAGGAAGGCTGATGAGGTATCGTAGATTGGTGTGGTGCGAGTCTAGTGTCCATTTCGGGGGACAAGGTACCTTGTGGAAGGCATGTCGCAATAGTGGCGCAGCATTTTCCTATTGCCCGTCGCAGCAGTGGCGAATCATATTCCTAGTGCTCCATTATGCTGGCACAGCTTGTCACAGCCTGAACGTTCGGATCAGGCTGCATTCTAGTGAAGACCCCAATGCAGAGTGGGCGCACGCTTACTTACCAATACCATGATATATACTTGCCTTCTTCCCGTTCTGCTCCTTCTCAACTCCCCCTACGATGGATTCCGGTAAGTATTTCCTCCGCTCACCACATCTTCGCACTAACTTCGCCTTTAATTCCCTCAGCATCTGCATCTTATGAACGCTTATGGAACAGTCTATGCAAAGTCGTAGACTTCACTGGCATTTTTGATTCCGAATGCCGCCAGCCGCACTCACAATGCATGGAAAACACGCGTGTTGCCCTTCGAAAGCGCATTACCCAAGTCCTTGACCGACGTGATCAGACGAACGTCTGGCTCAAAGGTCTCGCAGGTGTTGGGAAATCATCCATCGCATTCACCATATCCGAGGAGCTGAAAGCAGCGGAGAGGCTTGCTGCCACTTTCTTCTTCTCACACAAATATGCACAAAAAGGTGCCGCCATCATTCCTACCATCGCATACCAACTGGCACTGGCTATTCCGCACATTCAAGACACAATCGTGTGCGCGATCAAGAACGACGAGATGCTCCTGTCACCTGGAAAATCTCGTGCAGATCAGATGCGAGAGCTCGTCATCAAGCCACTTCAGCAGTTGAAGGGTGACTATTGGGCGCATAGAGAGTCTTTTGTCATCACTATCGATGCTCTTGACGAATGCTCATCCTCGGAAGAGGCAGCGAGACTGGTTACGCTGTTGACAAACGCCCTCGCGGACCCAGACTTGCCCGTCATCCACGTAATATTCACAAGCCGCCCTGAAGCGCATATCGACGCAGTTATGCCTTTCCGTGTCTACAGGATTCCCCTTACCACTCGTGACGAGGACACCATACGGGACGTCCGTTTCTTTCTGCGAGCATCACTGGACAAAACGCAGACAACTCGTCCTGTTCTTTTCGATGAGCCAACAATCTCCTGGCCATCGGAGGATGAATTCGAGATGTTGGTCTTCAAGGCGGGCGGTTTGTTTGTTTACGCTGCCACGGCCATGAATTTCGTATCCGCCGCTGGTCATCATCCGCAGGACAGGCTAGATCTTTTACTGCGCGAGAAGTCGACCGTCGGTGCTGACATTGATCAGCTTTATCGGCAGATTATTGGAACTTCGAAGGATCCAATCGCGCACTGCCGGATTTTAGCGTCTATCATCCATCTTGAAGAACCATTGTCACTTGCGCATCTCCAAGAACTCTTTCACACGGATAACAAGAGCTTGGCTGTGATGCTTGAAGTATTTTCACCCGTTATTTTGAATGATGGGGTCGGATGTGTTGAAATATATCACACTTCGCTCTGCAACTTTATGAAGGACCCTCTACGGTCGAAGCAATATCACACAGATGATGCACATGCTCATGAGCGCATTGTATGTTGTTGCCTTGATTTTTTTTTGCGAGAGGGCCCCTCCCCATTCCGATATGCCAGTGCGACGTGGGCTACGCATCTTGCTGGGGCATATCCTAGCAGCAAACTTCGAAATCTACTAGTTCTGTTGACAGGCAGACTGCTGCGATTGCAGGCCTCAGGAACCACTGATAGCCCCTTACATTACTTCCCATATCGATCTCTCTCATACGCAAGAAGGACTTGTTTATCCTTGGTGACTGTTTTGAATGTGTTGATCAAGGGACACATACTAACGATGAATTGATCAGAAATGGATCAGGTATCCGTCGGACATTATGGTTGCCTGGCGTCTCCATAGAGCTTATAGAGCAATGGAAAAGATTGACAAAGAACAATCCCACCGGTTATTATTCTCGAGCGGATCAGAGATCAGGCCCAGGAAACTCAGGGCAAGGCCAAAACGGTCGTGATAGCGCAACATATTGTTTAGACATACTAGGCTAAATACGACCTACGTCCATGTAGTGGTCAGAGTTCAGACGACTGATACGATGACTTCATGTTGCCACTCATCTTGGACGCTCTTATCTTCTCGATCAGTATGGTAGTAAAGCTCCTCCAACGGACCAGCGAGCATTGTTCGCGAACTTCGTTCTCATACGATGAGCCGCATGACGTACTTTGGAACATCAAATACGACCAGTGTATGAAAACTAGGGAGAGGGGAGATCCGGTAATCCATGTGGCGTAGGGAGCAGTGCCATTGCTAGCACAACATTGTTACCATCCGCGGCCCCTGGTCCTATTGGCAATTGTACGTCCTCATCTAGCTACTTCTTATCTTAGCAACACACGCAACACGCATTACATCACCTTGCACCATGTGTGCTGTCTCGTTATCTCATCTTGCACCATGTGCTAGTACGTACTGTACAGTTTCACCTTCAACGTTTCAACACTCGGCCACAGATCCGCATGTTCATTTGACAGTAGCGCCATCGTGTTGTCCTAAACATCATGCTGAGGTGAGTTTCTCATAGCGCGTACTCTTGGTACTCTCTTGCTGACTTATGTACCTAGACTCGTCTCTTTCAAAGTTTCCTTTGCTCTCTCATGAGTCATAAGTATATGACATTCGATACCTTCGTTGGTTGCTACTTAGTACTAGTACTTAGTAATGCCTACTTATGCCACCTCAGATGTAATACCAGCAATATGTAAATTCGTCAATCCTCATACAGATTATCTTGCAAGTTGCAAGCTGCAGCGCTGAGCCCCAGTGAAAATCGACAATAAAGAGGTAGATAGGTAGCAATAGACGTCTAAGTACAAATTGAGGTAGATAGAAATCTAAGAAATTCGAGACGGCAAAACTCTGATTTTGTGCAAAACACAAAGAACCTTTGCAAAGGTAAAAAATACAAGCATGTCAGACTTTGATTGTGTAGTTTGCAATGAACTTTTGACAAACTTTGCATATGCATGCATTGTGCATGTGCATGTGTGTATATTGTAGGTCCATAACTTCTGCATTTGCACATATGTTTGAGTCAGTGCAGTTGAACCACACGCATCTTCTCCTCTGCCCACCATGTCATTCATCCCCGTCACGACCCCTGCTCGATACAACCATTCCCTTGTGTTTCAAGTTGGCCTGTGACTGTATCTCCTGCGGGCTACAACATGACAATGTCACCAATTTTGACTGTCCTCATTGACCTCGCGTATGTACTGAATGTTGACTTTATATTGGCATAGCATCTGGAACAAGCATCACCTTGCCACCCTCCAACAACATCATGCCAGTCTCCATGCCAGAGGTTCCATCAAGTTCCAATTCAGCTTCACTTTCTGTGAAAATGGAACTTGTTGCAGTGAACCACGCCAAACAAACAAAAACCACGATCAACTCGAGCGGCTCTACAGGTGCATGGTATTCATCATAGCCTAGCCTAATTTGATACTAACGATGGTTTACTTTATAGCTCAACTCAGCTGGAACTACTGAAGGGAGCAGCGCCGGTGATGACGTGTAAAGGACGGTGAACTAAGAGAACAGTCTCAGCGTCTAGGACAGAACAGCTTGACATTAATAATATGTACCTAAGAGAACAGTCTAAAGACATGAAACAATGAGATGAGTCCGGCGTGAAAGATAAACGATAAACATACCTCAGTGTCTAGGACAGAACAGCTGAGGTACCGTCAACGAGTGATGAAAGATTATAAAGGAAGTCTATGTAATGTGACCGTGACGATGACGACAAGAGGAATGATGACGATGATAAAAGGAAATCTATTTACGGGTGACGAAGTTGACATCCAACACGCCCCCTCAACGAGACACGAGTGCAAGACCAGAATGATGTTGGACAAAAAGCGGACGCGGAAGACTCTTCGTGAAAATATCTGCGGTGTTCTTATGGGTAGACAGCGAGCCCCTTCAGTGAATTTACCCGTATTAGATGGACAGCTAAGGGTGACAATGTACCAATACAAGCGGGCCAGCCCATGTGGGCCCATGGCAATAAGTGTACCATGCTAGACGAGTGGGCCGGTGTGTGGTGCGTACCTGTTTGTAACGGATGGGCCGGTGGTATATAATGTAGATGGTGGTATAGGAATGTAGTGTAGTCTATTATGAATAGCAGTGAATGCAGTGTCCGATGGAGACGAGTGGGCCGGCTGAATGGTGTGCAATGTAAACGAGTGGGCCGGGGGGAGTAAGCACAATGGAAGACGGGTGGGCCAGGGGGTGTAAGCTCAATGGAAGACGGGTGGGCTAGAGGGTGTAAGCTCAATGGAAGACAGGTGGGCCAGAGGGTGTAAGCTCAATGGAAGACGGGTGGGCCAGGGGGGGGTAAGCTCAATGGAAGACGGGTGGGCCGGGGGTACAGCTTGATGATATCCCATCCGGTAGATGGTGGAAATTTCTTCCGGTATTGACAGTGAAGAAGAAATGGATGATACAGATGAGCCAGTAGTGTTTACCGGATTAGCCGGATGAACATGAAATGGATGATACAGATGCGCCGGTAGTAAATGGATGATACAGATGAGACGGTAGTAAATGGATGATACAGTTGAGCCGGTAGTATATGAAAATCGACTATACAAATTAGCCGGATGAGCCGGATGATACATGAAATGGATGATACAGATGAGCCGGTCGTGTTAGATGGATTGGCCGGATGAGCCAGTACATTAAATGGATGATACAGATGAGCCGGCAGAACGCCATCCGGTCCCGCAGTATTCATACTACTGAATGCAAGTCAAATCATATTCATTGAAAGCATGCAAGGTCGACAACACAATGTAGACGACAGGTACATACAAAAACATGAATGGTGTGCTACTGTGTCCCATCACCAGAAGGCTTGCTTGCATATCTAGCACTCACTGACCGACCTTGTTGAGATAGAGGTCCATATCGCGGGCATGGCAAAGGAGCCGAGATGGACTGCGCATCAGCCGGCATACGTGATGGACCGGCAACCAGGGGATCAGGAGATCGCACAGCCGGAGAGCCAGCCGGAGAGCCAGCCGGAGGAACAGATGATCTGGATTCCCCCATGGTCAATGGAGGGATGTTGGTGGGAGTAGATGACACCCGGTTGAGCCTTGCGACCGGTGAGCCGTCTGCAGTGTCACCAAACGCATCACCACCGGTCTGGGCACCCATCCAA